>VWYO01028193.1:112946-131104 GCA_013400275.1 Rhadina sibilatrix | reverse complement strand
TTTTTTTTTTTTCCCCTCCCTGGTGTTGTCAGCAAATTTTGGCAGTGTGTGAAAATAACCAAGCACAAACAGTCTAATCTGAGGCCGAGCTGCTGCAGTTGCCAGAAGTGGAGCAGCAGCCGCTGCGCTGCCAGGGGAGGGAACAGACTCTGTGTCTGCAGGGCTTTTACCAGACAGGCCTTTTGCCACAGTCACAGGCACCAGAAAGGGCTTCCTCGGCATTCAGCACTGAAAAGTCCCCGTGGGGGCATTCCTCAAGCTGCTCTTTCAGACCTGGAAAAGTATCCAAGAGCCCTTTCCTGAATTATGCCTTCTCCTGCTAATTGCAATTGCTGCTAGCCCTATAATTCAAGGTATGCAGACTTACAGAATATAGCTGGCGCTTCAGAGTTGAATCTTTCATCCTGCTGGCTCACAACAGAAGGATTACTGCTTGTCTGAGAATCATTTACTATCCTCTTGTTCCTTGAAAAATAATCAAGGATATTGCAGATGAATTAATTGTTATCACAGAAAAGAATTTATATTTCAAAATCAAGCTGTCAGAACACATCTTTCGATTTCTTGTCTGACTGTACATGAGTAGTCTTCTGAGTATTTCTCACAGTAGTTTCTAATGACATGAATTCATCCCACAGAGTGCTGCTTTGGTACAGAGTGATCAGAAATGAACCAGGCCTGTGAAGCTTCCTGGGGCTGGTTATTGTGTGCCTTCCTTTCTTCATCTCAGAGCCTGCTGAGAGCTGCAGGGGGGCTGCTCATAAAAATGAGATGCCAGCCTAGGCAGGGCCCTGCAGGGAGACTGTTCACCCATAACTCTGCTACAGTCTTCCTGCTTGATGTGACTTCAAAATATTTGGTAGATGGAGAAGTCTACATCTTCATTTTCTGGCTCTCATAAGAAAAATACAAAGGCATGCACGTGAACACTCAGAACTGAAAATGAAGTCAGTGGAAGCTGGGATTTTTCACCTTCTGAAAAGTTCATCTTCCCTGCAATAAAGCAGCATTGTATGGAGGTATGAGTATGAAGCTGAAGTTGAAAGTAATCCAAAAGAAACTGATTAATTGGCACAGTTTATTTGCCAGAAAAGTAAAATCAGTTGATCCAAAATGAGGTGTGAAGTCATTTCAAGCCCTGCAAACAGTTTAACCAAACAAAAATACTTCAGGTTGTGTACACCCATGGTGAAGAGAGCTGCAAAAAGGAAAGTATCAATGTCCATCCAACAATAACTTGTGGGCTCATCTGCACTTGTCTTCTTGGAAATGAGGGAATTTCCTGCTCTTGAAGGAAGTTCTGCTTTATGCATATGGATGAACAGCAGATGAACTGCTGCCTGTAGTTTGAAATCCCGTTGTGTTTGTTGTCAGTGCCACAAAGCAGCAGCACATCACGGCAAGGTGTGGCTTTCCAGGCTCAGCTCTTCCTTCTGTGGCTCTGGGCTGAGGGGCTGGGGCTCCCTCGGTGTCACACTCACTGTGGTGGCAGCAGTGGCACCTGAACTTCTCCTGTGCTTCCTTCCTGTGCACTTCAGCGAGCTGCAGCCCCACAGGGGGCACTCTGTGTCTGTGGGATTCGCTGCTGGGGCAAAGCAGAGCAAGTGCATCCCTGTCAGGCCCGTTCTCCTTCTGTTAGCTTTGGAATTTTCTTCTTAAAATGTCTTTTTTCAGGGCACACGGCAAAAATTAACCTGCTAGTGTCCTGTTGACATTGTTTTGTCCTTTTCAAAGATAAAACATTTAATCATATATGTTTAATTCTGTAGTGTCGCCCCGTTAAATTGTAACTACTTCAGTTGAAATAGTCTGAAAAATGAAAAATAATCCATTTCTAATCAGCCTGTTTGCAGTGCAGCTCACGCTGGCTGGCCTGAACCATGGAAGCCAGCAGAAGAGTTTAACCCATTTTTGGGCAGCAGTACTAAACTGGTCAATCAAATGTTTCACCTCAGTGAATCTTGAATCTGTAAGTGTCACAGAGTGAGAAAACTGCAAAGCAAAGACATGAACCTTTAGCAAAGCCTATAGAGACAAAATGCTCCATATGAGTGCACACAGAATTAGATTGTTGTGGTCTACACTGTTTCTTTAAGTATTGGGAAGTTATATTTACCTTTTCTGACTGGTTTGTTGTTACTCTTCACCTGCCTTGAAAATCTTTTCCCTCTGCAGCTTTTCAGATGCCAAAACCTTGGCACAATATGTCACAGTCCTGTTCTGCCTTGTGATAAAACCTCTGTATCTCAGTTTATCTTGAATTCTATGGTTCCTGAGAACAATCTTGCAGACAGAAAGTACTGTACTATCCTAATGAGCCATGACAGGCCTGGAAGCAAAACCAACTGCTGAAAACTACACCAGGTGGTGTTAAAGCATTTTGCTCCACTCAGTAATTTCTGAGAGTATTGATGTTGTAGGGAGGAGTTGAGGAAAAGAGGTCCAGTCATGAACTTCTGGAGAATTTGGCTACACTGTGCTCTTGTTCCCATGCCTTTCCATGGGAGATTGTTTTTCTGAATATGTTTTTCCAGGAACTGGGGTTAGTGTAAGTGATCCTTCAGTGTCGTCGTTTTCTAGATGGTGAAAGAAAATTCAGCCACTTTCAAATGAGAATGTGAAAATTTTAGCATATAGCCTCGGTGTTAAAAATGTAGAGGTTTTGTTATGCATTCATTTTCTATTAAGAGATTGCAACAGTCTTAGAGAAATTGCTCTGAAAGATCTCATCAGTAGAGATCTTGGCATATATATATATATACATACATACATATATATATACACACACACACATACACAGAGTACTAGAATGTATGATTTTTTTAGGCTTACAAAATCCTGACCCTAGAGAATGAATACCTTTCTTGTCTTTTCTCAGTTTTACTAGTCATTCTTGTAAACTATCATAGGGAACAGGTGCAGCACAAGAAAATTTCATGTTCTTTATTGCCCCGAGGGCATTGCTTTGGTAAAAGTTTGGTTTTGTCATAAGCTGTATGCAGATCATGTCATCTAAAAGAAAAATAATTGTTTCTTTCTAGATAACTGAGTGTTAAATTGGTAGAGGATTAAGGAGGATGATGATTTTATGTTGGCTAATATACAGAACAGATAGCTTGTAAGATAACTCTAAGGGCACAAAATACTGCTTTCTGCTAGTTAATTTCGTTTGCCTTCATTTTGTATAATTAAATACACTCAGAAGTTCTGTCAGGAGTAAAAGTTTATCTGTTCAAGGGAATCTATGTGATTTTCCCTCCACGTCAGTTCTAGAGCAACACTTGACCAAAGTACATTTCCAAGTTTTCTGCATGCAAAGACATTGTGTATGATTCTATACACAAGGAGCATAAATATGACTGTGATTTTTGCTTTAAAATATGCAGGAGTGTTTTGGCTCAGGGTTGATAGCAAAAGTAGATTTCCTATGCTGGCTGTTTCAGCTGCATCAGTGGTTCCTGTCGCCATCCCTAATCCAGCTATAAGATTCTGGGCCTTCCAGGGGTGTTACTGAGCTAAACCAAATCAGGCACTTTTTTACTTTCTGTTAAAGTCCAAAGAACCATGAGTTCCTTAGGGTGCTTTTCCCTCTTTTATAAACGTGAACTGTAAATAGTAATGCATATAAATCAACTCCATGAGCACTACATATTTCATTAAATCCAGTCAAGCTGCGGGTTAATAGAAGTTCCAAGTGCAAATATTATGGTATCTCATTGCACCCATTGTAGATTTAATGTAGTGTGAACAATAGTAGCTTTGAGCAATTGTAAATCCCATCCGGACATCGTCAACACACTTGAAAACACAAGGAGGGAACTCTCCCAGGGTGGCTGTGCTCACATGGTCACTGTGCATGTGCAAGTGGCTCTTTTATGGGCTTTAAAATAACACTGCAGCTTTGCGGGGTGTAGGTAAGGCAAAGTCAAACTCCAGCCTGTTTTCTGGAGGGGAACAGAAATTCCTTTTTTTTTGAAGAAAAAAAAAAAAAGTGAGGTCAATTTGCTTTAATTACAGAAATAACCTCTGAAGCAAGTAATTGCTTCTCTGCAGTCCTGGAGGACAAGTGGGAGTTGAGTAAGAAAAATTGGAGAACTGAGTCAAGTTGTTGGCAGTACACACAGCCTTTGTCTTTACACTGGATGGGAATATCCATGATGTCTTTTATGTTTTCTTCCCTTCCCAAACAATACTTTTGGTTTGATTTTGATTTTGGGCAAGGTAAGCAGCATCTGCAGGTCTGTGGAATTTTTGAGAAAGCTCCACAGTGATAGGATTCAGGAGATGCTGGTTTGGGTTTGTCTGGTGATACCTCATGTGCAGTGAAAGCGATTCCGTGTAACTGCAGTCAAAACCATGAAATTTGACCAGAACTGTTCATTTAGAAATCCTAGAAGATGACACTAAGCACTTTGAAAGTGCCTTTCTTTGAGGTATGAAGCTGTCACTGCTATAAGTCAGTTCTCCCCAGTTCAGTAGTTTTATGATAGTTTTCTGCAGATTGCAGGATAAAGAGAACTAGGAGCTCCTGCACTAGGAGCTAGTGCATAGAGGAACACAGGCAATTCTGAAAAATCATTTGACACAGTGTTATATTTGGTGTTGCCTAAACCCCTTTTTTCAGGCCTGCCTCAAGCACTAAATAGATATGGCTGTAGCTTTCTCTAGGCCTAGAGCTCTTCTTCAGTCTGCTGGCATTCTTCAGCTTTAAAATTCATGTTGAGTTGAGAACTACAGGATCACACTAGTTTATTTCCACTATGTAATCTAGGAATCAAGCTTTGCATGTGAAGTTAAACTAAGTTACATGGTTTGTGTTTGCTGTACAATCAACTAGTTTGATCATTTAGTTTCATTTCATGAATAAAAATTACTGTCCACTGAGACTGTTGTGCAAGTTGCTTTGAGCAGCGAGACATTTCATCAGAAAGGGATTGGAGTAAATGGTCAAAGATACATATAAATGTTTAGAAAACAGTAAAGTGTTGAATAGCAGAGAAATTAAGTTGTTGAGACTAAATCTTGACAAACCAACCAGGTGTCCCCATATGCCACATCATAGTTTTGGTAATGTAGCAGTTTTGATCTCAGGAGGGTTTGTGTCATCGTCTCAGGGGGCTGTCCCATCACAGGAGGGATTGTAATCCTTATTAAACACTGTGAGATCAGTAAGGAGGCAGCTGGAGAAGAATAAACAGCAGTTTACTGGTGAAATGGAAACCTGTGCTTCATGATGTCCTTAGAGGTCTCTCTCAAGGCAGCTGCTGCTGAGATTGTCCATGATGGAGTGGCTGACAGGCCAAAGCCAAGGGGAGTTCATTGCCAAAATGCCATGTGGGGAGCAGGATGGGAATTCAGACCCATCTCAATAGAGTGAAGAGGGGTTCCAGGAAGGTTTTTACATCAGCATATCACAAATAGCTGAAATGCAGCTGAATGTGCTTTGAGGGTACTTTAGGTGAGCTTGAGGATGGAGACTCTTACCTTGCAGGTTTTGTGATTCTTCAGCACAAGGCACATACTTGTCTTCCTGAATGTAAGAATGACAGATGTGTCCTGTAAAATGTATTATGTGCTTGAGCTTGTCCCTCATGTGAAGTGGCTTCAGTTCTGTCTGTTATCTTTGGCTTGCAGATTCAGTTTCTAAAGAGAAACTTTGCTTTTGTAGGTAATTCATGTTGAGTATTCTCCATGCAAATGAAACTTCTTTTTTATTGGAAGGAATACAAATAATTCAATTTATTGGTTCAAGGTAGTTGCAAAACTTTTGCTGCATTTCAAGCCCTCATTAGGCAGGAAACCTGAAAGGATTAGGACTTGCTAGGTTATAAAGAGTGCCAGGGATATCTTCTTATATTTGGAAAAGCCTTTATCTCATCTGGCCACACTTTCATCAAAAATATTAATAATACAACTAAAAATTATAGTATTTTTCACTTTCCTTCTTTTCACGGAAGGATGTTATGTTTCAAAATCACCTTTTTTAATAAAATCAGAGAAATGCCATTGCTGTTCCTCAAAGAAGTGAACTGAAAAGCAAAACATGAAGTGATTTGTTCACCCGTGGCCACAGAACTTCAGTGATGTCAGGAATCCAAATCTGGAGGTACTGGGTTTGTAGATTTTGATGTCTTACAAGTTTGAGACACGAATGTTTCCTGGGAAATGTACATGTAAGATACCTAATTCTTCATGTATTTCCCTCTCCTGGCACGTTCTCATACAGATCCTTTCTACAGCCCCATTTTCTGGTTTATGTGTCTGTACCTAAGGTTGAGTGTGCAATCTGTTCTGTTTTGCTGAGCTGATCTTTGGATTTATCTCGCTTACGTCTCTTTGTTAGTGAGGGCTCTGGTTTTGAGTTGAAAAACTAGATTAATTTAGCCAGGAGATGTTAATTTAGAAGAAAAACAAATACTTTTTTGCCTCGCCGTTAAAAATATGAAGCTGGCTTTGGGCTGCACAGGTTTTGTGACAAATGAGGCAAGAAATAAATTGGCAAACCCTCTCTTGTCCAAAGTACAGTGGTACAGTGTGCTCTCTAATTCTCAGCCCCAAAGATCTCAGCAAAGGCCACAAATTAAACAAAGTCAAAATGAATCCACTCTGCAGTCAAGACACAATTATTAAGGCTTTCATTTACTACAAAGAAGCAGTTGTGAATGAGGCACTGGAGTGAGTTCTTTTGTGCAGCAAGGGAAAATCAACAGCCAGGTGTGGAACAGGAGAATGAAACCCTGCAGGTGAGGCTGTCTTTGGAGCCAAAAGAAACCAGCACTTCTGCAGAAATGCAAGTAAA
This sequence comes from Rhadina sibilatrix, assembly GCA_013400275.1. NCBI lineage: Eukaryota > Metazoa > Chordata > Aves > Passeriformes > Phylloscopidae > Rhadina > Rhadina sibilatrix. The sequence continues at coordinate 124,305 of VWYO01028193.1, read as the reverse complement.
CTGCTGGAGAATGGAAAAGGGGTTTGGTGCTGGGCTGCAGAGGGTGTCTGTGTGGCACTTGGCCCAAAGAGAAGAAGCCTGTGGACTACAGAGCAGTGATCTGGGGTCATCCCAGGGAGGCTTTCCTGCAGGAAGGGAACCCAGCTGTGCAGCTTCTGCCTCCTCTGCAGCACAGAGCATGGGAGTAGCACTCCCTGTGTGGGGGAGCTGTGTGTCAGGGGTGCCTGCACACACCACAGCTGACAAGAGCTCTCTTTCTACCTTTTGTGCCCTTGTTTTGGGGAGACAGGCTGCTCCACGTTACTTCATGACGTGCATGGATACATCCTCATTGTCTTTATTTATACAGACACTGAATTTCCTCTTCTGTTTGATGGGCAAATACCATCTCAGTGCAGCTTAAATGCAGCTAAGTGTAAGAACTTCATCTTTAGTTGCCTCTTCCTGAAACAGAACTTGCAGACTTTTAGTGAGAATAGTTTTAGAGGGACAGAAATTGCTTTGGGCAGCTATATGGTTTGCCTCTCAGTGCTACAAATAGCATAAAAGCTTTTTTCCCACACATGGGAGATGCGCTGTCTTTTAATAGATCTCTATTCTCCTTTCATTTTCTTTTTACTAACTCTCCCAGTAGCAATGTGGTATTCATGTGACAGTAGTGTAGTAAGTTATGTCTAATACTTTTTAGAGTACACCTGCCTTAGTCCAGCTGTGGTTACACTTTTTCATGGTGCAGACACTTCCATGGCTGCAGTGTGCATGCATCTCTTTTGTTTTGTTTGACTTGCCTAGTGTATGGGTCATTTTTATTTTATAAATGAGCGCAGTTAATTTTCTGTAGACTCTGATAAGCTCCGTAAGTTTCTTAGCAGATTAATGATTTAATGAAAATCTAATGTATTTTCAAGGTGGGAATACTTTTTAAGAGCTGTCAAGTTGTATGTAGCCTGTTGCATGGAATAAAACCCTCAGCTCTTCAGAGTTGCTTTACCCCCTGTTCCCACTGCCAAGTCAGTTTGGAAGCAATTGTACATAAATCAGCAGACCATCATCATGAAATGCCTGCTTGGTAAAGATGGAAAATTTAACTCCTCATGACCAACAGTCCCAGATTTTCAGTTAAACTTCCATTCCCATTCTGTGTATGATATGGCTGGTCTGGAACATGCATGGTAAAGGATAAAATCTACCTTTCAGGTGCTCTATTCCCAGTGGAAATCCTACAAGTCTTAGAAAAAAATCTTTTAGATATATTAACTGTAGGAATGTACAGAAAAAAAAGCTCTCATTCCTCTTTGGAATTCATGCACTGCCCATTTTTCTGGTTTATGTCTGAGCTGTGTGTTTTGATTTGAGGCAAGAGTTAGGATAGCCTGTGGAAGTATTTCATTACCTGACTTCCCAGCACTTCAGCTGAGCTTGGTGACAGTCTGCTGGGGCTTGGAAATGCACACCTACACCTGCCATGAACAAGAGCAGTTTGCTGATCAGAATGGGTTACAGTAACTTGTCTCCACATTCGAGCAATAGAATATATTATTTTTAAATTGTGTAGCCGTCTATAATTTCAGTTTATGCTGTGGCCCTCAGTTCTCTTCCTGATACTTGACAAGATACAGCACTTTGCAGCTGGGGATGTTAAAGCAGTTGCAAAGTCCATGTTAACTCCTGAAATAAGCCTTTGGGAAAAAAACATAGTGTTTATCTTATTTAGGAATAGGGGAAACTCAACACAGAAAAATTCAAATGGCATGAATGAATTGTCTAAGTTGCTTGTAGTAGAGTGACTTTCAGACCACACTCAAGTAATTTAACTGTATCTTGCACTCCCAAAATAAGATTTCGTTTGCTGTTGCTAATTAACAAAGGGCTGTTATTCAAGTGTTGTTTAAAGGGCAGTGTTAAAATTAATTTTTTTGTTCATGATAGAGAATTGTTTTGAGTAGGACAGAGACCTGGAGATACACAGGTTTTTTTTCTTTTCTGTTTCTCAAGTCCTTTTCTTTGGTTGGTCTTCAGAACTTTGTTCTCTGCTGACCAGTGGTCTCTGATGTGCATTGGACTCCAATAAATGTTCTTGAAGACTTGCACCATTCTGCACCCAGGGTGAATGTTGAATAAGAAGGGAGTTTCTGGTTCTGCCCTGGTGTGTGAATGAAGCTGTGCTCTGCACTCTGCAGGCCAAGACTGAAAATACATTTTTGGGAACATGAGGAGCTGTGGTCTGACTGCAGGGCAGGCTGAGCTGCAGACCCATCTGCTCCTGCTGCCCTCTCCCAGGTCCTCCTTTGTGCTGTGTCTGCAACTCACACAACTCCACTGCGCTAATTTAGGGCACGAACACGGCAATAAAATAGCCACATTTTTCTGAAGTTAGTTTTCTGCTGGCTGAGTGCACTGAAATGGCAATCCATAACTCTCAGGCGACACAAGGCAAGGTTTGAAACTTGGGTCTCATGTCATGGGAAGGAGATGACTGACAGCAAGCTGCAAGAGTGGCCTGAACTGCAGCTTCAGTTGCAAAACCAAAAGCCACCCCTTGCCCTCTGGTCTTCATTCATAGCTTGGGTAATGTGCCGAGATCTCTGTGTGTAATAAACTTGCCCTGCTTTATAACCCAGCCCTTTTCAGCTTTCCCTCTTGATAGAAGGTTTGTCCTGCCCCTGACCTGAGAGGCCTCCTGCCCTTGGAGAACAGCTGCCTCCCTTAGCAGCAGAGTGCCCAAGGGTGGTGTTTCCTGGGAAGGGTCTGAGCTGCAGCAGCTCCGTGCCACCCTGCATCCGCCACTCATTCCTCCTTCTGAGTTGGGTGGGTTGATTAGGCTGATTGAAGTAAGTGTCTGGATTGAGAGGGTTAAAGAGCATCCATCTGTTCTGGATTTACTGCTGCTTCAGTGGAGGCAGGAGGGCCAGGAATTAGTGAGTGGCTTAGTCCAGTTCTCACTGCTGGCAGCTGACAGGAGCACTGATGAGGTGATAATGAACTAAAAAGTCTGCCCTGTTGGCTGGGTGGGAAAGGGACCCAGACAGTGGGCAAGTCTCACCCGGGTCCTTGCCAAGATTTTCACATTTTAATAGAATCCATCTAAAGCAAAATTAACAAGAATACGTTCCTGGACAAGTTTCAGTTTGGTGACTGAAAGAAACGCGCGCGGTGACGTTTGCAGCAGGGCAGCTCGGGGGTCAGGCATGGGCAGCCCAGCAGTGCCAGTGGCACCCACAGGGGTGTTTATCAAATGCACAATAACTTCTTTTAAAATACCCTCTGAGGTGTGCAGAACACACCCCTTCCACTTTGGGCCTTTGGTGGCACTTATTAGCATTTTTGACCATAACAATTGATCCTTGAAATATTCCAGTCGGGATTTGGGACACATCCTAAAGGCATTGCTTTGTGTTTTCCCTTCATTGCTTTAAGTGCTGCAAAGCATTTGTTTTCCTTACTTTCTTTTTAAACCTCTGTCTTTCATTAGAACATATTCCAGATTGCCTGTAACCTCACAGTATTTTACTTTTGACATGAGCCCAGCTAATGCCAAGCGTGAGTGTTCATTCTGTGTCTGTGCTAACACAGCGTGGATATACTGCCATGTCGAGGTGTAAGAGGCACTTCAGGCTGCTTGGGTAGCTGAGGAATACAGTGTAGGCACTCACCAGGCTTCTTACATTGACATATGGTGTTCCTCTCAACTTACTCGTTGCTGACAGACTTAATAAAGGTTCAAGATTTTACAGGCCTTTAATTTGTAAAGAGCCTGCCGAGAGTAGGAGCGTGAAATGTCTTAGCGAGAGTTTGTCTTTTTTGCAGACAACAATGCTGAGTTTTGCAGGCTGGCTTAGAAGCTGTTTATTCCGTAGCTGAAGTGTCTGGAAGGCAACTTCATTCAGAGAGGGAAAACCTCTCTGACCTTTGTGCAGAGCATGGAGGGGGAAGATCGTGACCCCGGAGTCTCCGGTGGCTGTTGATTGAAACCTTGTGTTTCAAGAAATAAATGTTTAAAAACACTTCCTTATAAGGCCCGAGCTGCATAGGCTGACTTCTTTTATAGCATTTTAACTATTTTGGTAAAAGGTGTTTCTTCCCCTGCCCCCCTTCTGATCCTACCAGAAAGGGCTAACTCAGCACAATCGTTAGTGTGACCCTTAGACTGAATGCAATTTTGTCATTATAAATATGACTTCAATTGATACAGCTTCTTTTGCTAAACCCATAGGCCCAAGCTGTCTCTGCATAATGTGTCTAGATGGCTGTAACAATGTCTGAATTCATGGGCTTGCCCATGGCAATTGCAGGGATATGTTTTGTAGGTACAAACCAATCCAAAAAGGAAAAAAAATAGTAAGTTCAGCCTTGAGAAAAGACAACAAGTATAATGGGTGGGATTGGATGTGAGGGATGTTGGGAACCATGTCAAAACCTTATAAAAATGAAATTTGCGTGTTTGATTGTTAGCAGTCAGAAAGACTGGAGTAAATATTTTCATACAACTTATTTGATGTCTCCTCCATATGCCCTTCTATTCAGAGGCAGGAATTAAGGAATTTCAGAATTTCTTACTTCACCTGCCTTGTTCACACAGACTTTTGTCAGTATTTGAAAACATGGGAATGCAAACAGTCCTGCTTATTCCAAGTACCTCACCAGTTACTAGATGTGTCCCTTCTCGATTGGCAAACTGCTGTGCTTTGTTACCTGTACCAGTGCCCATCTGCTGGTATGGTCAGGGCTCCAAAACTTTGGAGCTACTGAAGGAATTGCTCCTTACGTGGTGCCTCCTCTGTACCATGAATGTTGTGATTCACGAGAGGAGGGAATTCTTTTTAACCTGATACATGGGGAAGAGGTACCAAGGAGTTGGCACCCTTGACTGTTATTTATGACCAGCAAAAAGCAATCTCTTTTATGGGCATTGTGGTTGTAGTTTGTAGTTTTCAAATTCAAATTGATGTATGTTTTCTCAATTTTTTTGCTTTGAGGGGAAAGGGTATTTGTTCAAAATCAAAATTTTAGGGTAAAATGAGATGTAGTTTTTAAGTGCCTACTAATCTCAAAAAGTAATCTGTCCCATGAATCCCTTCCTCAAATAAAGCCAGCAGTGACATTGAGCAGAGCTGCTAAGAATCTTATAGCCATTCTATCTTAAAATGTTCCTTTTCTTCTAATAGAAAGGGTAGAAGATTACCAAATGGCATTCTTGAATCTGTCACAGGAAAGGGCTTGGTTTTGTTTTGATCAGATCAGCAGTGTCAGAATCTCACCTGAAATATCTTAGAGCAACAGATTCAAGCATTCTTGTCTGAACAGATGAAAATTCAGTCATCTGTTCTGTAATTATATAGCAAGGACATGCTGCTGATTTATTTTGTATCACATTCTCTTGTTGGTGGTATGTGCCTACTGTTGATGTCTGAAATAGAAACCATTTTGATAGAGAGAACCCAGAAGAAATTTTTGCCACGGGAAAGGAACAGCTGTGTCCATTTCAAAATGATCCTGATGTCATCCTGATCACATTAGGAGTCTTACCTGCTCCCTCTTCTCACTTTGTTTGTGGAGAAGCAGACTCTGGGGCCACGACATAAAAACCTCAAAAGTCATCTCCAGATTTCTTCTATGCAAGGCTTGGGTGTAAAGGCAATCAGTTTTATCTTCTAGCTAATGTCTCTTGAGTTTCAGTATTTTGTGGGTTTGTAGCCTCCAGGTAAGGTCTTCTAATTCCTGGGATAATTAGGACAGCTGTATAATACAACGAAAAATCAAGTAGAAAAGCAGCTCTGTGTTGATTGGAAGTATCTCTTAGCACTCTAGGTAGCAACTTACATTGATGATTACCATGAAACTTTCACAGCCCATTCAGATTTAGCTTCCCGTATTTGTACTCTCAAGGAAACCAGAATGCATTGTTTTGAAACTTGATTTTGGGTTAGAAAATGCCCAGTAATTTTCTACCCAGAAGTCATTTTTCCTTCAGTCCTTCTTTTTTTCCCCCTGCTTTTTTTTTTTTTTTTTTTTTTTTTTTTTTTTTTTTNTTTTTTTTTTTTTTGTTGACTATACTCACAAGTCAGGGTGTGTCAGAGTTGCTGATCCTGCACAGTCACTATTCCAGTCTGCTTTAGTTTCTTGCTGATGTTTAATGATTTTCCAGTCCTGGGAGATCATCCTCAAAAAACCCAGGTGGCTGCTTTCCACAGGAAGTTTGGGAATAGACTGAGAGCATGTTTCATGCCATCCTACAGAGCTAAAGGGAAGCACATCAGCCTAGAAAGCTTTGCCTTTTGAATAAGGTTGTACAGAACCTTTGGCTTCTTCCAGGGCTTTATTGCCATTGCTGCCATTGTGATTAAGTTTCTTAGTATTGCTGATTATTGGGATGGCACAGAGCCAAAATCACTGTTGCTTTTGGCTGAGTAGGGAAAAAGCATGAAAATGTNAGTAGGGAAAAAGAATAAAAATTTTTTTGGAAAAAAAAAAAAAAAAAAAAAAAAAGGAGTACTTGTTAAAACTGAAGAGCTGATTGTTGTATTCTTGTATCATGCTAGAGTTGAAGCTAATTTTTTAACACCACGATTTTCAGTATAGCTCATGGCAGAGGTGCTGGATGAGGCAGCATTTGAGAAATGACATTTCCTTACTGAATACATAGAACAGGTAAAAAGTAAAGTGATTGCACTCCCCTGCTGTTTCATTGCTTTTTGGCAATTGCATTTTGAAGGGCAAGTGCCCCTGATATTCCCTCCTGGTTCAGCTGCATTTTCCTTCATCCAGCACTGTTCTTCTGTGCAGGGTTCATGGTGACAGTTCTTTCATTTCTTCACATTACATGATGCCCATAACTGCAGTCAGGCTCTTTTGATAAAAGCTGAACTCTTCCAGCCTGAAGAGTTAAGGAAGTTTACTTCTGAGTTCCAGTTCATATCCAGAACTTTACCAACAGCTTTAAAAGCACCTCTGACATGGGATTGTGCAGGCTCACTTCAATGAGACTTTTCCTTCTCATGTTACAAGTGTATTTCTAAGCTGGTCTTGGAACATAAAAATATATCTATGGTGGGTGAACTTCAGCTAAAACTCCCACCCAGCCACTCACTCACTCACTCTCCTCAACACAACAGGAGTAGAAAATAGGATGAGAAGGCTTATGCCTCATGGCAGGGAGATGCTGATTACTGTTGTGGGCAAACAAACTCACCTTGGAGAAAATGAAATGTACTGCCAGTTAAAGATCTGGGTAGTGGGAAAGCAAGTCAAACAATCAAACAACTCCTTTCCAGTCCCATTTGCTGTGCTCCCCTGCATTCCAGCACTCCAGACTCCTCTGCTCTCTCAGTGCAGGGAGGGGTGGGCTGGGTGTGGGCAGCACACAGTTTCCCTGGGGATTTGTACATAGTTTAGTTTGGAAGGGACCTTCAAGGTCATCTAGTTCCAACCCCCCTGCCATGAGCAAAGACACCTTCCACTAGTGCAGGTTGCTCCTAGCCACATCCAGCCTGGCCTTGACCACTTCAGGGACTGGGCATACCCAGCTTCTCTGAGAAACCTGTTCCAGTGTCTCACCAAATCCTGACTTCCCCCCCCAAATCCAGCAGGGCAAGCAGAGTAGCCTGTCAGTATCTCATCTATTGTCTCTGAGAGCCTTGTCCAGCCACACAGCTCTTTGCTGTCACCAGTGTGGGCTCTCCCCATGGGGCTGCAGTCCTTCAGGAAAAGATCTGCTCTCCTGTGGGCTCTAAGAGGGCAGCAGTGGCCATCTGCTCCACCATGGGCTGTCCATGGGCTTCAGCAGATCTGTGCTTTGCACCTGGAGCACTTCTCTCCCCTCCTCCTTCTCTGATCTTGGTCTTCCCAGTGCTGTTTCTGACCCTTTTCCCTCCATGCCTCTTCCTTTGCCTGTGGGGCAGGTTTTGCCCTTTCTGAAATACCTTTTCCCAGAGATGGCAGCAGCTGGGCTGAGCAGTGTCTGCAGTGGATCCTCTGGAGCCATCAGGAACCAGCTGTGTCCAGCACAGGGCAGCCCTGGGCTCCTCTCCCAGAGGTTCCTGCAATCCCTCCGCTGCCAACACCTCGTCATGGACACCCAATAGAGCATCAAAAAATATTTTAAATTTTCGTTACAGGGAAATTAGGAGAGTGTAACAATGCTTACTAATGCACTACCGTGCCCCTTGCTGAGTGACAAAGAATATTTTCTTCATGGGAAGAAGGAATTTATTTTCCATGTTGGGTTTTAACTCTTGCACAGATGTAGACAAGGCTGCTGGTACAGGAGGCCAGAGCTACACTGGGAGGCTCTGCTCTTCTGCTGAGTGTCAAACATGCTTAAAACATGGGAAAACACTTCTTCATGCAGCAGGTCCTGAGGCTTTGTGGCCACAGAGAAGTCTGCACTGTGGAGACAGCATCTGCAGGACCAAATGTGGCTTAGGCAGATTGCTGGACAACAGCAAAAGTGGATATTGGAGTGAGCTTAGATAGGGATGTGCTGCATAACATCCTTAATACTGTAATTCTCAATGCTGGCAAAATATGAGTGACTGGGCCAATAGGCTATGCTACAGCTTATAATGGGGCTGAAGAAATGCAACCAAGAGAAAAGCACGGCAGTGAGGTCTGGAAGGCTGTGGTGACCAAATGTATTCTGTAGAACACAGAGTACCAAAATTAGGGGGACAACATTGGGCCCAAATGAAGGAAGATGCTGAGAAAATAATGGACTTTTGCTTAAAACATCAAGCAGCAGAATTCTGTTTGTGCCACAGGTGGGTGTGGTATAACACTAAGAATCTACAGATATTCTTGTCATATGGCTTTAATCCTGTTTCTCTTAAGAATGCCTCTTTCTGTAGTGTTTCTGTGCATTATCAAGTGTCCAAGTGGATCAGATCTAAGTGGTTAGCTGGAGCTGAGGTCGCTCCAATTATACCCTGATTGCTGGTGAAAACAGCAAGACTTGATTGGAGGAAGCAGATTTGGAATTCTTTCAGAAGTGCCTACAAACAGCTTTTAAGAAGTTTGATCACAGGGATTCTTTGCAACCTAAAAATTAAGTTTGCTTTAGGTTTCCCTATAATGGAAATATCTATCTGATTACCTTTTGCTACAACTGCAATCACGTTTTTATTCCTCCTTATTGTAATTTTATCTTGCTTTACCTCAGATTTTTCCATTAATTTCAGGAAATAAGAGCCTGACACAGTAATGCTCGTGAGTGAAGCCTGGTCCTTGGCATCCTGATGTTTGAACTTTATGGATTAGAATTGTTGACTCACAGCAATCAGGTTCACTCTTGTTGTGTCTGACAGGGAACAGAGGGGGCTAAGCCAAAACCAGAGCCCCCAGAGTAAGGGCATTAGAGCTGTCTTTTCCAAAGTGAATGCCTTCCCTTCTAAACAGTCTCTGGAAAGAAGGTTAGTAATTCCTTAGGGAGGCAAGTTATAAAACTTGAGATGCAGATTTTTAAATCCTATGAGCCAGCCAGCAGTAGTGGAATTGGCTGTCAGAACTTGTAAAAATCTCCAGCAATCTCTTTTATTGTCTTGTGGCTGCAGCAGTGAGGCATCTCAGCTTGTGCAGGGTGAACTTTCCCCACCATATCCTGTTTGCTACTGTTCGTGTCAATACAAGTTCTGGCAATGGCAATGCAAGTTCTGTACAGGGGAAGCACCTTCAGGGTGTCAGAGGTTATCACAGAGATCCTTCCATCTGCTGAAATGGAAGAACATGAGAATTTATATCCATCATACCAGAGGGGTACAGGAATGACTGGAGCCCAGTCTTGCATCTGTTTGATTTTAGTAATGAAGTGGTGCTGCCTGCAGTACTTCAGATTCTTGTGGATGATACTTTGGGCTGTGTAATTTTAATTGGAATTTGTTGAACATCTGGAGGAATTTCCATTTGCATGCCAGTTAAGAGTTCTAGAGTGTTTGGGGGGTTATTACCTCTCCACTACAAAGGAATCCAGATTTTATTCAAGGAAATTCATAAGAAAAGGTCTCCTACCTGCTGTTCTCCATGTTATGTATGGTGCTACCACAACTTGCAGCATAATGTGACTCTAACTGGAAATGCCCTTCCTAAGTACAAATTTAAACTTGAGAAGTTCTGAATCCTGGCTTCTGCATCAAGCCTCAGAAAATCTTTTTCCATTCAATCTCTGCCACTCTAACCAAGCCAGTCTGGTTCTGGTTAGAATTCTGGTGTCTTAGACACCAGAGCAGTGTCATTTATGGAAATCTTCTGGTAGCTCGTGGTTGAAGGGGAGACTGTAGTGCACTTGAGAGTGGTTCTGTGGTGTGGCTGTCTTTGTTTGCAAGGGGATGAACTTGGTGACCCTACTAAAACAGGATGAGACAGAAAGATCAGTGTGGGTGGCAGCCATTTAGATGATAAGACATTAATTCAATAATTCAGTAATTCATGCTATCTACCTTTTTATGTCCTAAGCTGTGACTGAAAGGATATCCATAAAGAGCCACATGAAGTCTGCTATTAGTCTCTTTTGAGAGACACAGAAATCCTGAACACTGGAGCTTCTTGGCAGGTGATAAGAGGTCTTGATCTAACAGTGTGTCTCCATTATAGAAAAGTGTTTAATTCTGGAAGACTGCTGTGTTAAATCTGGAGCCCTCAGGTCCTGTGTCAGTTCAGGAGTCAGCTGTAGGCTCAATTTCAGATATATTGATATTCTCATGGAATGTGCAACCCTGGTAACCTTGGTTGATTTGGGAACTTCATATAAAAGGAGACAGAATGCTAATTTATAGCAGTGTGGTTGTCCCTTGATTCAAAAAGAGGAATGTCTCCATGCAACTTAGCTGGAAGAAAAACAAATTGGAGCACAGAAATCAGCAAGTTAGGCTATTGTTCTTCAACATGTGCTAGAAACTACCTAATAAAATTCTGTATTTGTAATTGGATCCACTTTTTCCATCAAGTTGCATCTGCATTGCATAATCTCCTGTCCTGTTGAAAAATGCCCTTTGGCACTTACAAAGTCCACTACACTGACTGATAACTTGACTGCTCTTCAGGTCTTCCATCTTTACAGTGACATTAGCTGCAAATTTTGGCAGGGCTTGGTTTTGGTCAGCACAGCAGGCCAGGCTCAGCTTTGTGGTATTTCAGAGGCCTTTCCTGCTCCTTCTGGAGCAGCTGGATCGTTCTGGGTGGAACAGCTTCTGTTATGCACTTGTGGTCACTATGGTTTGAGGCAAAATGGGGAAGTTGAAGGCTTAATCCCTCAGAATCAATCAATAAACCAATGGTTAATCTAGAAAATAACCCTGAAGAACAGAATATTTCCTTTTATCTGATGTACTTGTTTTTGGAGTGCAGATGACTGACTTTTAAACCCCCCCCC
>VWYO01028193.1:50709-112904 GCA_013400275.1 Rhadina sibilatrix | reverse complement strand
ATATGCAAAGGAGACTTTGCAGGGTCCACCTGCTCTCCTTCCTTTTTTAAATGCAAAACTGTCTTCTGCACTCTTTTAAAGTGGAAAGCATTTTGTTGAGCTGGTATGAGCTTGTTTAATGAAATAAAGATTGTAAGTGCAAGACAATAAAAAAGAAAATACTTAAAATAGCTTAATATTAAGTGAGGACCTGGTTGAGTATTGTCAGTGAAGAGCCCCAGTTTTGTATTTCCTTCTGCACAGGAAATGAACAGTCATCCTAAAATACATCCTACAGCCTGGCTACTCCAGCAGGCACCCTCCAGTGTGGATTTGGAGTTCTGAGACAAAATCTCCCAGTCCCTGGATAACATTCTAGAGCCAGCTGCCAACAAGCAGCTGTCAGGGAGGTGCTCAGCACCCTGTCCCCGCTCTGTCATCATCCTGTTCTCACCTGCAGTCTGCAGCCTGCTGAGTCAGCGTGCTGCCAGTGCCTGGGTTAGGGGTGGATCCTCAGCAGCACTTGGGGCTGCCACTTTTGCAGGTGGATCCTTTCACAGCAGTAGTTTTGTTTCCTAGAACTGGGAACAAAAGAGGTATTCTCTTGTTCTCCTCTTGATTCACGTGTTCCTCGTTTATCTGCCCAGCACTGGCTCCACTGTGAGGTGCAGGTCGCTCTGGGTGGTGAATTCTGCTTGTGCAGCCAGGGCCTGCTTTGAGACAGTGCTGAGAGTGATAGCATAAATAAATGCCTTTTCAAGTGGGCCAGAGAGCTTGTGAAGGCCTTTTGGCATGATGTCTGCCTGCCTCACAGGTGCATTCCCAGAGTGCTCTGTAATGACTGGTAGCTGGAAGAAAATAGAGTAATGTTGTTAGCTTTGTTTTTCTCAGGGTGTTGTTGTTAAAAAATCAGTAAATTAGTTAATCAGTATTAAATCTCAGGAGTTGTTACATCAATCCATTGCATCATTAGAATTTTTATTCAAATTACTGCAATGCTTAAGCCTCGTTATCAATTCGACATTTTTTCCTAAATGAGAGTGAATTTTTTTGGTTTTACTATTTGAGCTACCCCTGCAATTACTCATTGTCTCTTAGATATATCAGCTAATACTAAAATAGAGGTGCACTCTAGTAGGAACTCGTGCTGCACTGGATTTAACAAAATGTTGTGTTTTGGTTGTATCATTTAATGTACATTTCGAGAGTTCACAATTCACCGTTGTCAAACACAATGGCAATAGCAATAATCAATAGCTGAGAAAAACAAAAACATCTGAAATGCCTGCAGAGGGATTTTTGTAAAGATCCTTCTGTGAAGGTGCCTGGGAAATGAGGACGGGCAGAGCCCCACTTTGCCATGCCTGAAGGGAAGTTCGATGGCAGAATTCCAAAGGCCTGAAGGCCCAGGAGTTGGAGTAGGCGCTGACACTGATGTAACCTGAGCAGTACAAACTATGCCTGTCGGGGAGCAGTGATTCCTAATGGCAAACACAGAGGGGCAGCTCGTGGTCAGGAAGAGCCATTATGCACTTGCTTCACCAAGGGCTCTGTGAGGGGCTGTGGGTTCCATCTGCACTGCCTCCTTAACCGGGCTGTGCAGGTAGGAAGCTGTGAGTCACAGCCTGAGCACAGCACTAATGCCCTCTGCCACTCTAAGGGGCTGTGAAGAGTTTCTCTAATTGCAGAAGATGGCTGGAGCCTTGCTGTGCTATATGCCCCTCATTTCCTTCCTTTCCCCCTCGTGCCAGCTCCCCCTGTATCCCCCCTCCCAGCCCTGACGCTCTGGCTTTGTGCCAGAAGTGTTTTTGTGGAGTTGCCAGGCTCAGGTGTCCGGGCCCTGCACAGGCTCAGCCTGTGTCCACATCCACCAGATGAGCTCATGCTGTGCTTTCCATGGGCTCTGTGTGCTTGGGGCTGCTGGAGCCCAGGGGAGCCGGGTCTGTCTTTGCCCATCAGCAGCCAGAGCAGTGTGGGTGGGGAGCCAGCAGGCTCTGAAGGTGGAGGTGCCCCTCAAAGCTGCTGTGCTCCCTGGGAGAGCACTGGGTGTACTCCAAGGGAGGCATCTCTGCCATGGGAATGGCATCTCTGTAGGAACCCTGTGCTCAAGGGGCAGCTGAGCTGGATTCTGTACTGGTAACACCTCTCTCTTTGGTTCATGTGGCTTGCAGTGGGAATTAGACATTATTGGTAATAATTCCTAGTACCTGCTTCCCTTTCAATGGCAGGAATTCTCTTTGAGAAATTAAACGCTCTCTGGAGTGTTTTAATGAAATCCAAGTTTTGTCTCCAAGTCATCAATTTTGCTCTGTCCCTCAGCCATCATCCTTATACTCCTCCCCAGAAACCCACTACCTAATCAAGTTAGCATTGGGCATTCTGAAATGTTTGCTGAGAAAACAGCTCTGTTTTGACAGACAGCAATTATAGCACCTGGGCTATAGGCAGACTTTACAGCTCTTCTGGGGATCTCTTATGAATAGCCACCATGAGGCCAGCACAGCCCTGTGCAAACAAGCTTTGTAACCAAATTGCACTGAAAACCCCCTTCTCTTCTACCCACACCCTCCCCTCCCCAAATAACTGAGTACCAGGGACGTACCTCCTCTACTTGCTCTGAAGCTGGAAAAGTTCTCACATTTTGTAAGAAAATGCCATTTAGGTTTAGGAAGAGTTACTGTCTCATTCAGATGTGCTTGTTTGAAGCCCCGTGCATGGCTGGGTGTGTGTCATACACACTCCTTTGAAGCTGTTGGATTTTAATTTGGTTTTTTTCATAATTGGAGAATTGCAGGCTGTTTGAGGGCTCAGAGTGACTCAAGGATGTGGAAAATTAAGGAGAGTATGTTAACCTAAACACAGCTTTTGTCTGTGTCCTTTGGGGAGGCACATTGTCTGATACTGGTTGCATTGCTCATCAGTCATAAATCACATTTTTTTGAGGAAGCAATGAACTGTCTGAGGTCACACAGTCATCCTCTGCTATCCATTTGAGACTGTCTTGGACAGCCTGGGATCTCTTCTCAGCTGCCATTTTATCTCTTCCAACTGCTTTGGTTTATGCCAGCATCACTTTTTGCTCTGAAAGGCTTTAAAAGAGACTAAAAATTCTTCTGTAGGTAGCATTCTTTCACTGTTTTCAGCAGTCTCAACTAGAGGAAAAGGAAAAGAAAATGTCTACAGCTAGGCAGCTAATTCAAGACATCAAAAGCAGTGAAATGCTAATTTAAACAGAATAATATTGACCAGCCGTGTTAATGAAAAACAGCCATTGACTTTAATGCTGTAAAGCTGCTACGGTGTGATAGCCTCCTTGTTCTAAAACATTCTTTCTCCCAGCGAGTCTTCTCGGCCATTACTCTCAGAAGAATTTTCTGTAGGCTGGGAATAGGTTATATTTAGTGTGTGTACTTTATTTCTGCTTCTAGAGCTGACTCTCCTGCCCTGTTTTTAAATTAACTACTTCAAAACCTTTCGCGGCGAGGCGTACGGGACCGAAACCATAAATGAGTGGCTTTTCTGTGAAGAGGGTGTCTGTTGCAGCCAGCTTGTTATTGCTTTGCTCCCCTCAGTGACCTGTGCTGGGAGCATGTCCCCGTGGTGGCAGGAAGAGCTTGCCTGCACACACAGCTCCCTTGCAGCCAAGGGAAGGCAGCACAGCTCTGCAGCCACATCAAAGGCAGAGGTGTTAATCCAGGGCTTGTGCTGGGCTGTGCTCGCCACGCCCCAGGTGAGGCTTTCATAGACTCTGCTTGTCTGCAGGGCAGGAAAAAAGGGCTCCTTGGTGTTTGCTGCAACCAAAGAACATCACCTGGAGCAGCCCGAGTTTGGCACTGCACTCAGCTTTTCATGGCATCCCTGGCACGTGGCACAAACGGGCTCTCAGCTTCGAGACCACAAATGGATGTCTTGATGGGCACAGCTGGGATAAGGTTACCTTTAAATAGAGGATTGTGCCTTTAAATAGAGGATTGTGCGGGGTGCTGCCTTCAAGGGGAGAGCACAGAGGAGATGTTTCTCACTTCTACCTTTATTCTACTCAGTCACCTTGATCTTTCCCCTGTTCCTAACGCAGCAGTAAGTAAAAAAGGCAAGATGTGTGAGAGAACAAGAAACCACCTTGCATCTCCTTTTGCTTCCTTACTTTGTTTTGCAGTGAAATCATGTTAATAATACAACATTAGCTGTCAGATTTTTTGAGATAGGATTGTGGATGAGACATTCTAGACAAAACCTAAAAATCAAAACTTACTTTTTCACTCCAGCCTTGAAGCCACCCTATGTCACAGTTAAGCACTTAGCTGCAAATGATTGGCCAAAAAATTCTTAGGGGTCTGCCAGTGCTGATCTCTGTTCTATCTGAAGATGATTTTGCTAAGCAGCTGAAGGTGCTGCCCTGCCATAGTCCCTGAATGTGTTACTATCTCGTGTAAATAAGGTCTTGAAGATGAAATGAAAGACAGATCCTTTGGCCAAACCTGTATACATTCATTTAACAGAGGGCTGAGACAGCATAAAGCATCCCCGCGAGCATGTAGAACTAAAATTACGTTTTCCAGTGTCTGTGAATTTCACTTTGCAACGTTAAAATATTCAGAGGTTTTTATTAAGTATGATTTTATGTGTCTTTTTTAAGTAGACAGATGAAATGCTGAAAGTTTTTTGGGAACTTTCACTGAATATTTGAAGCCATTTGGAAGGAAGTAAGAGTCTGGTCCCTTAATAAAGCTCTTACTATATGAAGTCAGTGGTAATTTTGTCTTTGGTTTCAGAGAGGAAACCATTTGTATTTGCTATAGTGATGAAAGACCTCTGTTTTTTTCTTAATGCCAGCATTCCAAAAACCCTGTTCAATTATAAAAAACTGCTGTTTTCTATTGATAGTAAAATAGCCAGCATAATTAGAATTACTGAAAAAAACAAAATCAAGGAGGATTTTTTTTTTAAGTTTATTAGGCCACTTGAGGTATTTGCAGTATGCCTGAAATGTTGCTTTACTGGTTTGTAACATCCTTTATTATTAATTTGGGTCACATAGGACTTGAACAGAAATGTTTTTGCCACTCTCACAGAAAGGCTCTGTGGCATTTCATATTTCTTCTTCCAACATAAGAAACTGCTGAAGAAGTTACACATGTGTTGGGGGTAGCATACCACTGGTTTTGGTATCTCAGAACAGTAGAGAAGTTGGCTAAAGGGAATTTGGCTCCTTGAAAGTTTAATAAATACTGGAATTCTGGTGAAATTCTAGAAGTTATGGAAATGCTGAAGTCCTGGAAGTGTTGCAGAATAACAGGCAGAGGGTGGCTAACGTGCTATGAATTGATTAACTGTTACAATTCGTGAGCAGAGTGATGAATAACCTGATAAAATATTCTGATAACATAAAGAATAGACTTTTAATTAATACCAGTCAAATGACTTTGTGGAAGATGTGTAAGGCCCAAAAAATGTGATACCTTGATTATCTTCTAAATAGCTTCCTTGATTATCTCTAAAGTTTGGTTGAAAAAACCCCATCCTTGTTTAATGGAAGTAACTTTTTGCATTAAGTGTAATTAATCTTCTGTAGAAGACCAATTCCCAGCATTATCACAGAACAGTTTGGGTTGGAAGGGACCTTAAAGATCATCCAGTTCCAACCCTTCCACTAGAGCAGGCTCCATCCTGGTCCCCTCCAGCCTGGCCTTGGGCACTGCCAGGGATCCAGGGACACCCACAGCTGCTCTGGGCACCCTGTGCCAGCCCTGCCCACCCTGCCAGGGAAGAATATCTTCCTGATATCTGCTCTAATTCCATCCTCTGTCAGTCTGAAGGCATCACCCCTTGTGCTGTCACCACATGCCCTTGAGAAGCATCCCTTAACATCCCCTGTGAGTGCTGTGTGGACAATATGCTCAAAGGGAGATGAGCTGTCAGCATTTCCCAGTGCAGTTAAAACTGAGCAGTGACATTTCTTTTTGAGCTTAATAGATTTTGTGCTGGGCTTGATGCTGATCATCATTTGATCAGTGAGCTGGAAGCAAGTCTCAAGTGACAGGGCAGGGGGTACAGAAAATGGTGTGGTGTTCCCTAATGGTGAGAGCAGGCATGTAGGGCCACTTAAATTGCTTCTTAATGCAAGCTCATTTACACAAAGTGCATGAAGCATAGAAATCAGAACAATATGAAGTCTACTGTGCACTATCTGGAAAAGAGTGACTTGGAAAAGATTTGGCCATGTTATGGAAAATGTGTGATCTTGGCAGGAGAAGGACTTTGGCTACATAAAAACAGGATTAATGAGTATGAATAGAATGAAGGTTGTAGTTCTGTTTTATAGGATAGTTGATACAGCTGTCACAAGACTCTGTATGGTCCTAATATCTAGAAAATCAAATAACAGTAATATTAAAACACTTGATTCAAGGAGAGACAGTCAAAACAAGGATCATTATCTAGAAACTGAGAGCAGAAGCAGAAATAGAAAGACATGAGTGTGACAGTGAAAATTATTAATCCCTGGGACAAACTCACAAGGACAGCAGCCAGTTCCTCATGGCTTTCAGTCCCAAGTGGATGTCCTCTTCCTAAGCCCCCCAGAATAAATGATTGGGAGCAACTGGGTAAGATGTAAATATTTATTCTGTACAGGAAAGCAGACTGGATAAAATCAATAAGCCTTAGTTCTGCCTACTGTAAGCTCTGAAACAATCCACAGAAGTCAAGGAGATCCTTTAAATAGCAAAGAACAAAATAAAATAAGCAGGTGGCAGAAGTTATTTTCTACACAACTGTTTTCCTTTGTAGGAATAGTAATTGTGAAACAAATAGCTTCAAGAGGTTCAGTCTTGGATAAATCAGATGGGTTTATTGCTGCTTGCATCTGTTTTATCAATCCTTTCCTTCTCCTCTTTCCTTACCTAGTTATTTTTTTGGTTTGACTGGTTCAATAGCATTCTTAACTTACAGTATTTGATGAATTCTCATCTAAATTTTCCCAAAACTTCCTCTGCTCTATCACTTTTTCTTATGTTTTTGTCCTCTGAACATCTTTCAGGTGTGTCTCTTTTCCGTAAAGCAGCTTCCCAGGGACATGTTACTTTGTTATGGATGTAGTATTAAGATCCAAAAGAGCTTTGAAGAGTAAAAGTTGGCCAGGATTTTTTCCACTGCTTGCAGTGATTGCACAGAATGACTTGCTGTCATCAAAGCTGCAGGAAAATCTTGCCTTTAAATGCTCAAAGGGGAGCTTCCCTTCCCTTTTCTTAATCATGAATGATGCATACCGAAAAAAAATACACCCAAGCTTAGCTCTGGTTTTGGTGATCCATTGTGGATCTGAAGGAGGCAAAGCAAGTTTTTCTTCTGTCCTGTTCTGTGTGAGCATGGGAAGCTCCCATTTGAAGTGTCCTGTTGCTTCCAAGGAGAGCAGCACAAGTGTAGCCAGCACATGGCACAGCTGCAATCCAAGCCAGCCATGGCAGCTTGCTCCTCTGCAGCCTGCAAGGTCTGTGTGCTTGGAATGTTTGGGGAAGTAAAGCTGCACAGCATTCTGAGAGTGGAAAATACCCACTGCTTTGTTTCGTGCCTTAAAATGAGTTCTTTCCCTTCTCCTGGAAACGTAAGCTGTGGTGTCAGAGCAACATTACTCTTAGCTGGGAGGGAGATTTCTCAGGAGTCTAACAATCCCATCATCTCTGTCAGCACCTCAGTTTCTTTCCAGATGCCAAACCCAAAACTCAGATCACAGCCCTTGATCACAGTGAGAACATCCATATTACAGCCTAGATTGCTGTGTGTCAGATTCTTCAGCTTGCAAAGGAGAGAACCCTTCCAGTGCAGGATCTGCCTGCAAACAGAGAAACCAATGATTTCCCTTTCAATTCCTCTGTCACCTTAACATTTTGAGTCAAATCCTGACAGTGCAGAAGAGACCTGAAAGCTAAAATGGAGTGAAAAGCAACATGTGGAGAGTATCTGTTTCCTGGGTGGGGAGCTGTGGCTGAAGGATGAGATGCTATCAGAGCTGCCTGCACGGTGGTGTCCCCACAGGAACGTGCAGCAGCAGGGGGAGGCTCTCTGAAGGTGCTGTTGGGGTGAAGGCAGCAGGGCCAGCCAGGAGAGCCTCAGCCCCATTGTTCTGTAAGCACTGCAGGGCTGTCCAGGTGTCCTGATTTAAAGGCTGCTCCTTGAGACAGGAAATTGTATCTTGTTCTGAGGTTTACTGTAATAAAGTACATAGTCCTGGGGGAATGTGCTGCTGGGCCCATGAATCACTTTATGGGCTGGCTGTTGTGACCTCAGCCCTGTGATTTATTCGGGCCATACCGCAGCAGGAATGGCAAAAATGCGAGCGGCGCACGGTCTGCCCAGCCAGATGGGCTTCAGCTGGGAGGCTGCCAGACACCCAGAGAGGCAGCTCTGCTGGGGCTGCCACTGCCACTTGCTGTGCCCTCTCTGCCATGTGGCTGCTGGGGAATCCTCTTGCTGCTCAGCTCTTTAGCTCCTTGGAGTTCCCTGTGTGAGAAAGTGAAAAATCCCGTGCGGTCCTGGTGCTCCCAGCAGGAATAAGGCACCTTCAAGTGTGCAAGGTTTTGGTAATCCCCCTTTTCCTTTCAGCTAACAATAAACAACACAAAGAAAGAGACCTGGCTGCTTTCAGCTCAGAATAGTCCCTGTTTTACAGATGTTACCAGATGTGCTCTTTAGGAAATGGTAGCTGTTGCATTTCTGGGGGCAGTTAAATGAGTGCTTTTGGTGGAATCTCAGGAGTGGGGAGTAGCTCCTGACTCTCAGCTCCACTGAGCCAGGTTTCCATTCCAGCTGACACTGTTTCTTTGCATGTTTTGCATTTGGCACTTGTTAGTTTTAAAATCTAGCACTTTCCTTTGGTGCTGGTCTTTCCGTTTTTGAAATATTTTTTCTGTATGAAGCATCCTGATATTTTCCTATAAACTCATTAGTCTGTACTCTTCAGAAAATGCTCAGAATTTTTATTGATGTCCAGAATACCTATTTCTTAGGGATAGTTTCAGGATTAAAAGTTGTCCATGTCACAGGTGTTCACCCTGCCTTGCAGTTATTTTCTGCCCCTTTATTTTTTTATTCACTTTCTTTTTTAAAATAAAGTAGATAAAATAAACATTCTAAAATTCAGCAAGGATTTTTTTTGCAAGAAATTAACCTTGCCACATATCTTAATAAGTAAGTAGACACCAAATGACAATTCTTAACAATTGTACAACTAATTAAAGGTCAACTTTACCAAAAGAAGCAAGCTGTTACTTGGAGGAAGGTGGGGGAACTTTCATTTATCTGTGGTACAGGCAGGTTTTCTTGTGAGCCAGTTTCTTGTGTGATACAAGCTGGTTTAATTCTGTTGCTTCAATTTCATAGCCTCAAACTTGGAGGTTTATTACTTTTTCTAAGATGTTAGGAGTTACATCTGTAAATTTTATCAGTGATCATGGTTCTTCATTAAGGCAGTTTGGGCAGGACTGTCGTTTAACCCACAGCATAAACACAGCTTCAGATTTGTTCACTTGAAAAGGTGTTGGTTGCAAGGATGTGCTAAATTGAGGTTTTTTCCAACTTCCTCACATATGAATGACCTGCTCTCACTTTTTGTGTGTGGCTTAAGCTTCACCTACCTTGTAATCTGATGATGAATCAGGCAGTAACAGCTTACTTGGAGATGGTTGAGCTTCCCTTTATTTCAATAAAACTCTTTAGATCTGTGCATGAAAAAGGACATTGAATATGAGTGTATCATTACTGTGCTTAGCAGGGATCTGATAAAGGCTTGTCAGAGGTCTCTTTGCATGGTTTAGATCAGGCTTAACAGAGCTTGTTCTGGAGCAGAGTACACATGCTCAGTCTCTTAAACTTTTTACTGCATGCAGCTCTGGTTTCCTCTCGTGAAGCGCAGGCACTGGATAGAGGTAAAACAGAAAGGAAGGTGGTAGGATGCTCCCTACATGCTGTAGAATGGCAGTTGCTTCAAGCATCTGCAAAGTTATCTTCAGAACCCATCAGAAAAGGCTGCAGTGCCCATTCAAACAAAGCTTCTGCACTCGGGGACTGCAAGTAGCTACACCTGCTTTCAGACCCGGATCTGAAAAAGGAAATTAAATGAAACCTCTCAGGCCCCTTCTGCTGCAATTACGGAACTAAATATATCCAAATTTTATCCATAGCCCCTGACACCTGCTCCATTTCTGTCCTCAACCCTTTCAACAACTCCTGCTTGCTTAGAAACACTTTTTTTGGCACTACTTAAGCAGCAGTCATTGGAGCTACCAGGAGCAGGAGGCAAAGTGATGCCTCAGTGTTTAATGAAACTGCTTCCAGCCTCTTACTCCCCTGATGCTGCTATTCCTGTCCTTATCCAGACACTTGGCATTCTTGTGCTCCTTTTTGAATCCCTCTCCTGGGCAGCAGCAGCAACCAGAGAAGACTGAAATACAGGTACAGTTATGGTTGGGATGGGATAGAGATCAGCATTAGTGCTGCTGTTGTTACTGCCACCAAAGCCCAAATATATCCTTTGCAGAATTAATATAAAAAGATCTGACCTTGAAGAAAATACTTCTTTTTAGAAATCAAAGCGGTTCTGGAGGAGAAGCTTGAACAAATGTACAAAAGAACCCTCAGAGAAGGAGTAGGAAGTTAGGGGAGGCACATCCAGGTTGGTAATCAGATAGACAATCAAGAATGAAAGCAATGCAGAGCCTGACAGGGAAATCTGCTGAAATGGTACCTGTGGCAGAGTGTTCAGGTGTGTGTAAAAGAACAATGAAACGAAGTAGCTCTGCAGGTCTGGTATGTAACATGAAAATGGGTGTCACAGGGATAACAGCAATCAGTGAGAAACAGGCTGATACTCAGAGCTGGAATGTGGGTACAAGTGGTTCAGGAAAGCTAAAAATGGAGGTAACGGTGTTGTGTATTAATTTGACTGCAGGTCTTGAGGAAATAAAAAAGAGTATAAATTATAGCAGTACTCTGAGTCAAAATATGTGAGGATAATAAATAAATAATAATAAGGTTTCACAAAGAGAGTGGGTGGTACCCTGCTATGGATTGTAGGTGTAATGTCTTGTTAAATGTAAGCAGTAATGGAGAGATGTGGTTTCGTAGGATATATCTGTTTGTTGGATACAAATCAGAGAAACTGCCAGGCTTGTTAAAGTAATAATGACTAGAGCACCAAGATGTAATGGGTGTGAGGCTTCAGGATTGTAGTGAGTGGTGATGACTCCAGAGAGGAAATCATCATCAAAACTGACTTCAGCTGTAGTGATCACAAATTGAAAAACCCTAAATTCAAATAAAAAAACAACTCTGCTAGAAAAATGAAGTTTTCAATTTTAAAGTAATAGACTGAAAAATGGACACTACTAGGTAGCAAGTAATTTGGAGAAGAACACAGGAGGTTCAAGTAGAAGAAGCAGGGCATTTATTTAAATCAAAAGTCCAAAACTGCAAGGTCTTTGCCACCCAAACAAAAGGGGGAAAGTTTAAGAAAGTTACAAAGCTGTGTATCTGTATCCAAAAGGGAATTGGCAGCAGCCTTAAAAACTGGTCAAAAGAGACATTTAGGGGAAACAGACATTGTAGGAATAAAGTAAGAATTGTGAAAATTCGTGCTGAATGAGACCTCCCAAAAGAAATCAAAACAAATAATAAATATCCTATGGCCGCTGCTACAAAAAGATCAGGAAGAGAAGTGGAACCACAATGCACTGAGGATAGGGATGGTGTGAATATGGTCCCAAAACTAAGTTATGGCTTTGCCTTGTTTTTCAGTGAGCTGGTAAAATACAGAGGAAGGCAGGTATGATCTCCTGTCAGAATGCCAGCCTGGAAATGAGATGGATGCAGAAGTGAGATAAATGATACTCACCAGAAATAACATAACCATAAATTAAACATTTAGTAAGGAGGTAGATGCTCTATCTGTTTGATTTGAGTATAAAAACTGGATAAATTTCTTAAAACAACTGTGTTATAAATCATGACTGGAGTTTTTCACGTCACCACAAGCCACAGTAAGTTTACAGCATTGCTGTCAAAGTTTGACTGATAAAACTGAAATTTCTTTCTATCATCTTTCAGCCCAGGCCAGATAACAAAGCCATCAAGGCAATTGTTTTTGCTGCAGTAATTGTGGTTGATATGCTATAATCAGCATGAAGTCCATGATTCATTTTCCATTCTTTGGCAGTGCTGGCTGTGGCAGTGAAGGGTTTGGGACTGTCACAGCCTCAGGAAGAGCTGCAGCTCCTCCAGGGGTGAGGAACCTGCGGTCAGATCTGGGTTCCTGGTGTTTGTTCAGGGTTTATCTGGCTCCTCAGGCTGCAGTGCTGCTGACACCAGGGAGGGGCAGGGACCTGGAAATGGGAGGGCAGAACCATCTCCTGCCACAAGAGCCTGTCTTGTGTCAGCTTAAGCCAATTGTGAAACCACATGCTAAGCTGGAGCTCAACCTGTTCTTGACCATGGCCCAGCAAAAGCAGTTGGAGCTGCCTTTCTTGTAAGTTTTCAAAATCTGGTGGATGTATGGCCTCTGTTGCCTGGAGGAGGAATGAGTTTGTGCCCTGTCTGCACTGCTGTTAAACTGCAGAGGAAGAAAGAACGCCCGTTTCAGGAGTTCCTTCTCAGAAAAGCCAGCTCTGGGGAGCTGGAGAGCCTTGTAAGTACTGCTGCCTCCATCCAGATTCTGCACTGAAGGCTGCTGAAGCAAGGAAAGCTGGCTTTCAAAAAATCCTACCCTTCATAGGGACATATCTCCCAAAATATCGAGTGCCAGGATTGAAAGTTCCCTCTAAAATCTGCCAGCTGGGGGAACTTCCTCTTCACAGGCACCTGGGTAAGGCTCATGGACTATCAGTTTAGCAGCTGTGATATGCAGCAGCCAGGTTTTCACTGAGGTATTCATCAATAAAAGTAGTTCAGGAAATTAGGAGTGGGTTTGAAAGTTCTCTGTGAAAGTGTTAGGTTTTTTTCTAGATATGCTGGCAGCCACAGTCTAAGGCTGCACTGCAATTCTGGGTGCTCAGAACTGAGACATGAGCAGGACTAGGAATTCCAATTTTTACCTCTGATGCCAAAGTGATAAAATTGAGGTGGAAAGCTTAAGCATAAGAAGGACTAAAACATTGATGGGAAAGTTAATATAAAGTATTTATAGGAGTACTTGTGACTTTATCAAACATGTTGAGGGAAAGGACTTTTAAAAGCTTATCAATCTTAGTGAAGAGTTCTGTGATTCTAGACAATTGTGATGTTAGAGAAAATATGTGCAGGAAAGTCTAAATACCTTATCAGTATCTTCTTTTTAAACAAGGGCAGTACAAGTGGTAATGCTTCCTCTGTCCTGGAATTCACAGTGATCATTATCACACCATTCTTATAATGGAAAGTTAAAGGGACAGCACTTTTGTGACCACACACAACTGTATTCACCAAGAGTTTGTATTTTTTATCTTGTTTTCCAGTTTGTGGTCACATGTATGCAATGACATTGAAGAGGTCAGTAGAAAGGTGTGCATTCAGAAAGCTTCACTTTGCTGATGACAAAAGACTCTCCTTTTCGTCTCATTTGGTTTGCCTGAATTCTCAGTTTCTGTTTTGGTAGCTGTAAGACACAGAGCAGAGATTAGGAAGGCTGCTGATGTGCCAGGCAAAGGTGATGTGCTGATTCAGGAAACAAGCACTGCAATGGAAGCAGTGTGGTGTTACCCCTTTTGACTGAAGGTTTAAGGCTGTGCTTTGGAAATTAATTTGCAGCTTGAGGTTTGATTATTCCCAGCTGCAATTAAAAAAAGCAGGTAGTGCCTTTTGCCAAGTTGAATTTTTTTCCCACTCTCTTGCAGCAAGAGGTAGCTACTGTTTCTTTTGGATAAAAGTTTGCTCACTTTGGGATACTTTGAGCTACATCTTAAATGCTGCAGAAATTACAGCCAGTGCAGGATTTGGCAGCTTGCATGCTAAGTGAGTTACTCGTGTGTTAGCATCATGAAATGTCATTCACTGGTGTAATTGCCTTTTTCAAGGTTACTTTTAAGAATCAAATCCTGATACTCAGAGCTCTGCAAGGACTGTCTCCTCCCTGTGAGGTACTGCAAGTCAGTGTTTCTTAATTTTCTGAAGATGTTCTATAACCAGCAAAAACAAACTGGGAAGGAACGTGGAGCTCAGGACTAGTGCTGTAGTGGTAGACAGAGTTTATGGTGGAGAGGACAACGTTGGGGCCCGGGGATCTGGCCCATGGAACCAGTGGTTTGGTGTGTTGTACTCCTAATTGCTGTTTAGGAGTTTATTGAGTGTGAGCCACCAAACCCAGTCATTCTGCTTAGCTCATGCAATAGTGAATGCCATGTCCCAATGCTTTTATGTTCCAAGCTGTTGCCTGTCTGTCCAGCTCTCATAACACTTCACTGCTGTGTCCCAATCGAGTTCTTTCTGTCCTTGTCACATCGTGGGAGGGTTTTGAATTCATATGCAAATCGTACCGTTCTTCATGTGAAGGTGATTCACCAGGGTAAGTCTGACAAATGTCCCTGCTAGGAAAGCAGGAAAAGCTTTTAGCAGCGTTTTCTGTAGGCCTGGAGTAAGTGCAGTGACAAAAATGAGACAACCCAAACAAGTCCTGTACGAGTGGCACCTCTGTGGTGATTGATGCCCTCACCATAAGGAACCAGTTAATGAAACAGGAGAATCTTTCCTAAAGGTACACCAGCCATAATTACAGTTTTATCTTAAAATGCCAGGATGAAAACGCTTCAGCATCCCCCGTGGAAGTGCAACAGTCTCTGCTGAAGGGACTGACTGCATTGCTGTGAGCTTCTAGCTACCTGAGCTCTTCAAATTTCTGTCAGACTTTTAAATATTTAGTTTAATGCCAGTTAGAAGGAAAACAGATTAGATCCCTATAATGCAACCAGGGCTGATGGAATTACCCCAGTTCCTCTGTGACATTAAAATCAAAGCTGCTGCTGGTGTCAGTATTATCTCTGACACACTTTCAGAAACAGCAGATAGGAAGAAATTTCAGAGTTTGAAATAAAATTTGATTGAAACAATATATTTATAACATTTCTATATGGAATAAGTGTTCTCCCTGGCATATGTAAACATATTCTTTTAATGAATATGTATAGTTTTCATGTTTTGGAGCATCATTAATTCAGCACTGTTTACAGCTTGTTATTCTTTCTAATTATACAGCTGATAAATATTCTAGTGCTATGACCCTGGGAACAGTACTGCAAAGTACAAAACTGCTTTTAAAGTTCACCTCCTCCTGTGTTTTCCCAAAAGGATTCTTCCCCTTTACTAGGGAAGGGCTGGGAAGGAATTCTGTAGCCTTCTGAAACCAAGTGCCATAGAAACCTCTTTGAAGACAGCTTGATTTTATTTGCATTAGTGATTAGTAGTAGTGTAACAGTTGTAGTGTAACACTATTGCCCAGACAGACATTTCTAGTCAAGAGCTGAAGGAGACATGCATTTGCACACTGGTTTTTTTGTGTATGTTGCCAAATCTCTGTGTCCTACTGGCCTGCAGTCATTATTCTATCCTGTACTCATCTATTTTAAAAAGGCAAGCCCATCTTGCTTTGCATAATTTTTGAAGACTGCAAACAGAGAAAATAATGTTGATATTGATCTTGAGATTATATCCACCATTGTGTCTTAAGAATTAAACCTACTGGTCATGATACCACTTCAGTCTGTATTGATCATGATCCACATTCAGTGAAGGGCTTCAGCCTAAGTAGAAGGAAAAAACCAATCTGGCTGTTTTGTCCAATTTGGAGTAAACCTTGAACCTGTTTTCAGTAGCTTTTTCTACACTGTTGCCATTCCAGGCTTCCTTTGGTAGTGTTCAGTCTGTTGCAGAGTCTGCTTGCCTCTTGTGAGCCACTGTACAGCTCGGGCTGCAGGACCTGCTCCAGTGGAGAGAGAAATGGGCAGTGTGCCCCTGCTGAGCTGATGTTGGCACAGCTACACTGGTTCCAGCATCTGAAACAGCTGAATTCACTTCAGTGAGCTGTGTCTGCCCAGTGACTCTGGCCCTAGCCAGCATTTGAAAAGCTCAGCATCCTCGGGTTGTGCAGCACGTGTTGCCTGCTTATGGGAACATTCAGGAGCTCCAGTGTTGTGAACTGAGGAGAAGCATTTTGCTGAGGCAAAGCCTGTAGCAGTGCCTGAGCCTCCAGGACTGGCTGCAGCACTCCTGATGGATAGGTTTGTTCACCTGTCACCCCCACCATTCACACAGCAGCCCCTTTTCTCCCTCTTGCCCCATCACCTGTATCACAGCATGTTCCTCTGGCCTCCCTGGGGAGAAAGCTCTCAGGAAGGGAAATAAGTCACTTTTGTAGTGCTCTTCAAGCAGCAGCCTTGTCTTTTGCTTGGTAGTATGGCCTTTTTGTGGTCTTGGCATCATCTGGCAGTAGCAAGCTCTGCTGAGAGCAATAGTTTGCCACTACTGACATGTCCCTTCCTGACAGTGACACCTGTACTTCTCTCACATGGAGCAGTTTACTTGTTTTACATAATTTAGCTTGTTAAAGTACAAAATGCAGCTACAGTGCACTTACCACAGGGTATTTCTCTTACTTCTGTTCAAACTTCACCTTCTTTCAGTTTCAGAAAACAGTCAGAAAGCCACGATGGCTCTCACCCCACTTCTTGCCCAGCACCCTCATCTCACAGCACAGCCCTGAACTTTGGGCCAGTAGGAAGTTCTTTTCTAAGACACGGTGGCAGAGACATTTCAGCAGAAAACAAAAGTAAGGGGCTGCTATCCATATCTGATTTTCCTGGCCTTGGGGTTTTCACTTAAGAAAGCAGAGATGGGCAACAAAGGATTTGATTGCAGAAGGTGTATGGCTTACATGGTATTTGGGGCAGCCCCAATTTCCATACCAGAGTAATGGCTCCATAGATAGAGTTACAGAGATATTCTTGGCTCTGCTCCTGAATCATCAGCGAGGATTGTGGGCTTACTATTAAAAGAATAAGTGTTTCTTTATAATCAAAACAGATTACTCTAAAGAAAGTGAAAATGACCAGAGCTCCAAGCCAGCCTGTCTTTCCCAGGATACCGATAGCTGGAAAAAAGCAGAGGTCATGGATCATGTTCTGTCACTTCACCCTATTGGTATTTTTCATGTTTCAGGCAGACATCCAAAATTGGATACTTTTCCATAAAGCAAAAGCAGCAGAAACAAAATGGCAATAATAACATGCCCATTATCCATCGTTCCCACACCTACAATCTTGACACTACATCTGGGAATCTGATGTGCACCTTTTCCTTTCTTCTACCCTCTGCCTCCATTAAGTCACCAGAGTATTTGTATTTCTTCGTGGCACAAATGTATTTAGAATACTTTATGATTATCCTAAAGTACCTAAAAAAACTGGCTTTACTTTATGGTATTACATTTTGAAAGGGAAGCAGTGATGTTTTTCTAGATACGATCTAGGCAGGATCCAAGCACTCTCTACACTGGATCTGTGAGATTTTTGATAGGCTGCTAGTTCAGTTAAAGCAAGCTAACTCTCTTGGACTCTACAAGAAACACCTGTGTAAACCCAGAGAGAAATTCCAGCCTCAGAAAGTTTGTTGTGTAAGCCCACTGTCCTGTCAGATGGTGAACAATTCTGTCTGCTGAAACCCACCTTTTCCTCTTGAAATGTATGATTTTTCACATTTTTGAGACTGTGGCTTCAGTCGGGATCCTGACAATAAACTTCTTGATATTGAGTGCTGCAGCAAAACTTCGAAGTGCATTTGCAACTTTATTTTTAGATGAAATGTAGGTAAGAGATGTCTGGTATTTGGTTTGTCTTTCATCATCACTCCTGCACGATGCCATCTTTCACACCACCACACCTTCAGGACCTCATTTCATTCCTTCTTTGCAGGGTGATGAGAGGTGAGACAAGCCAACATACTTAACAATAAGGGCAAGGTTGTTGCACATCACCTAAGGATGAGAATTAAGGCTGAGGGAAAGAAAAGGTTGCCTTCCCTAACATCATCAATCTTTTGGTTTCCCTTGAGAACTGTTGTTTTACAGTTAGGGTGATCATCTTTGTCTCCTTTCTTCCCAATAT
Source organism: Rhadina sibilatrix (assembly GCA_013400275.1). Lineage (NCBI taxonomy): Eukaryota > Metazoa > Chordata > Aves > Passeriformes > Phylloscopidae > Rhadina > Rhadina sibilatrix. Next base: position 94,809 of record VWYO01028193.1, on the reverse strand, counting down.
GTATAAAATGTTTCTGAATTCTATTTGTAAGAGCTTTCTGCTACAGGGAAGGAGTATGGGGAAACGTGCAGCCAAAGTAATAATGGTAGTTACTAAAAACTGAAAAGGTGAATGCAGAAGAAGAACACAATGTGTTTCTCTTACCCTGTAAACTGCAATTTGGTATCAGCACAGTTGTTTGGGGGGAAGTGTGTGGGTCTTGACTTCCTGTTCCACCAAAAGACATGCAGCCCAGCCAAAAATATTTCTTACTGCTTCTCAGAGCTGCACACTGGTACAGCACTGATGGTGTGTTCAAATATTTGTAGAGGAGTCCTGTAAGTTTTGCAGGATAATAATGTCATTTGTTTGGCTTTTTTTTTTTTTTTTTTTCAGACAAGAAGCCCTTCTTGCTGCCATTAGTGAAAAAGATGCCAATATTGCTCTGCTAGAGCTTTCATCCTCTAAGAAGAAGACTCAGGATGAAGTGGCTGCACTGAAACGAGAGAAGGACCGGCTTGTGCAACAGCTCAAGCAGCAGGTGGGTACAGGAGGGCTGGGGAAAATCCAGTGAAGAATCTGGTGTGGGATTATTATCTTGCTTTATGGATCTAATAATGTATAACCCTGTTGTATGTTAGGACAGAAAGTACATAAAGAACAACTTCAAACTGCTGCACTCAGCGTTGAGGGGAGTTTCTTGGTGGCACTGCCTGATGTGTGATAGGATGTGTGGGAGGGTGGGAATGAAGAGGACATTGGTTATTATCCTCTACTGGCACAAGCAGTCACAGATTCAGGGAAAAGCAGTGATACTTCTCTTGGGGGTTTGTATTTCCCTTGCTGGGGAAGAAGCCTATTTGGAAGAAACTTCTCCTAACTGAGAAGAATTTGAGCTCCTAACTTCTAGAGCTCAAATATGAATGTTGCACCACACAGTGCCTCCTGTGATTTCTGATTGCAGCAGGAGCATCATGTGCCAGCTTCTAGAACAGACTCTGGGAGGTCTCATGCTTGTGAGGAGATTGGTCCCTTCCTATTCCTGGCCTCTCCTGTTTCTAAGATCTTTCTGTGTTGGTGTTACAATTAGAAAAATGTGTTTCTGTTCAAGCATTTAATATTATGTTTCAGTACTGAATGCAATGTGAAGAGTACACTGCCAGTAAAACACAGAGGAAGCAAAAGGCATCCCTGGCAATCAGAGATTTAGGATCTGAAAAAAAAAAATCTGTGTAGATTTTTCACTTAAGCACTTCTGTGGGTTTTCCTGAGTTATTCCCTTGCCACATTCCTTGTGATAGCACAAAAGCTGCTGCCAATCCAGTATCAGCTTCTTCAGTGCCACCATTTCCATCTTCATAAAGTTTTATGTGCAACATTTCATCTCAGATGATTTCTGTTGCTGTCAGAGCACATAAGACAAAACCAGAGCACTGTGATAAGGGGTTTCTGTGCTTCTTCCTGAGCAAACACAAGTAGGTTATTGGCCATGTTGTTTAAGATAATTATTTATGGTTTAATTTAGGGACAGTATTTGGGGGGCTTTATGTACCAGCTTCAGAATGAGCAAGGAGTGTAGATTTCAGTCTTGTATTACTGACTTTTGAGCAACAGTTGTAATCACTGTCACTGGTCAGCCAGGGGATCTGCTGAACCAGAATCAGAAGTGCTCACAGCAATGTCCAGTACTTGTTTTCTTTCTGTAATTGTTGATGCAGCAGCTGTGATTTATGGTACCACTCGCTCCAAGAGAAATTAACACTTCTTAGTTCTTGTCCTAAGCTTAAATTCAGATGCTTTCATGCTCTGAACTTTCCCTGAAGGAAACTTCCCAGTTGCCTTCTGATAATCTTTTGTAAGTAACTGGAGCAATCTCTAGTATTTTCTGGTGAATTTTTTCTGCTGAAAATTTGTGTACACTTAATTAACATATTAACATTGGGCGTATCTGTAATGACTTAGGTTTCAGGTAAATAATTTTTTTAAAACATTGTTGTGGTTCCTATAGTGATCTTTCAGTGCTGGTAAGTCTTACAGGATCATGAACTCTTCCTGAAAAGACATGGCCATTTCCATTAAGGGTGCCAGTTCTAAGTGCTTTTCTGTGTGTGTGTGATATTAAATTTCCCAAATAAGTGAAAATTGCAAAGGAGATTAATTTGCAATTGTTTTTGGTATGTAGTGAGACCAGTTATGATCTGAGGTTGGAGCAATAGTCCTTTTTCAAATAATTCACTGGACTGTTGAAATGCCTTTGAAGATTCTGGTTCCAAAACTGCCATCAGCTATAAAGACTTGTCACCGTTTAAGATTGTTTAAGATTTTAATCTTAAAACTAATGAAGAAAGCAGAAAGTAATCTCCTCAACACATCTGTGCTATGAGCAGTATAAATAAAAGTTTTATGTGTATTACCAGTATAAAATCACAGGTATTCTTCAGTACATCCACAATCCCCAAGGCAGAATAAATGTTTACATATAAACAATCTAAACTATATTTAAAGCACACCTGAGAAATATTTATGTGACCAAGCAGAGATTGGACACCATCCTCCCTAAATTCTGTCCTGTGTTTTAAGGATGTGTCATCTTGTATCTGGGTTTTTTGTGTGCAGCTTTCAACACATTGATAGAAAAACTCCTCGTTGTTTATTTTAGGGAGTATTACTCACCATCTCTATGATTTGCAGAGAATCTAAAATTCCATTTAGTTTTTGGTTAGTTTTTTTTTTAGTGCCAGTAGTTTTGGTGTGTACTTTTTCTGAATAAATTCAAATCACACCAACTTTGACAGCTGCAGAAATAGGAGATGGGTCAGAAGAGATGGCTGTGAGATTTTACAGGATCCTCATTACTGATGTAGTCAAGGGGAATCTCATTTTTCTACATGCTTTGCAAATATTCTGTGTACTTGGCCCATGCATTCCTCCTCAGTTGTTCCAGGTCACCAGCCTCATATATTCCAACAAAACAACTCTGCTGCTTCCTCAGTTTAAGCCTTCTCTACATGGACCCTTTCCTGCATCTTGAGAGCAAGGGTCCATCTGTGTTTGCCAGCTCCACAGAGCTGTGTCACCTTTCAGGCACTTCCTAATCGTTTAGCTGTCATTCTTAACTGTACAGTAGAAACTGGGAATGGAAAATCTTTCAGACTTGCAGATGTATTGAACACAGCTGTTTAAGGAAGGCAGGTGATGCCACAAATCAAGACATTCTGGAAGACTTTGAAAAGCAGTTGTGGAACCCAAAAAGTTTATGCAACCCTTCCGATTCAGAGCTGGGATCCTGACCTCAGTCGTTGGTGTTTCAGAGCCATTGAGCCCCCTGATAAGTATTTGGTATTTCAGGCCATCCCATTCCTAGGAAATGCTTGGGCTCTGTGCTGGGAAAGCAGCTCCTTCAGTTGGTGGTCAGGCAGAGCTGAGTCACAGGGTGCTGTTCCTGTGTGCGTAGGACGCACACAGAGATGCTGAGCAATGTGGGAAGAGTTGTGCATGCTGTGGGAGCAGCACTGCTGAGTTCACTGGGGCTGGGAAAAGCTGCTGACAGAGGGCTTTAGGAGAGCAGTTTCCTGACTGTGCTGCAATAGTGAGTGTGAATGGATCCAAGCATGTAGAGCAGGATTGGGATCGAGACTTTTCCTTGCTTGTGCTGGCTGCCATTCCCTGACCTGCTGTTAATTGACCTTCCTCAGGGTGTAGAAAGGTACAACACTCTGAAAAAAAAAACCTGTTCCAACAGGAACATGTGATGTCCTGTGATTTTTATTTATTTTAAAACGTCAGTGAAGACACATAAGTTCATCCAGGGAAAGGTCTCCAGGATCTGGAGGGCTTTGCTGTCATTCCTTGTGCTCTCTGCTTTCCCAGCACTGTCCTGTTCCTGGTGGCTCACACGGGAAGGGTTCTGCTGCACAAGGGGAGTCCTGCCAAGGACATCTCGCTTCTTTCATTTCTCTCAGTATGTGCATTAAAGTTTGGATGAAGAGAAGCATTTTGGAAAGAGGATATGGCATCAATGTTGTTTTAATTTAGAGTTTCTAGGCTCTGAATTGCAGGAATGTGCCTCAGTATAAGAGCCCATTTCCTAAGGAGGCTCGGCATTGAGCAGGCTCTCCAGTAAATGCAGCTGCCTGTTTCATATTGCTTGTCAGTTTGGATGAGGGATTTCCTCTATCATCAGACAGGCAGGGCCATTGCAGGGCGAGGGTCACCAGTCAATGTGGTCCCAATTTATTCCTCCCAGGGCACTGTGTCTCTGTGGGGAGCTCACAGAGGCTGCTGCTCTGGGCTGATGCAAGAGCAGCGAGCTGCAGTTGTGCAAGCAGCTCCAGATGTGGCATGGGGAGGGCCCTGCTGGGTGTCTCAGGGGCTGACAGGGACCCAGGAGCTTGACCTGCTTGGTGGATGGAGCACAGCCCCTGCTCAGCTGTAAGGAAATGCCCTGCTTGCCATTCACCCCTTTCCTCGTCAAGCTAAGTTTTAACATCAGCTTCTATTCATTGTAACTGAGCAAAGCACCACGCCACAATTTGGAGTGCTGAAGGGAGAGCATATCTGAAGGGGCTGAGGGTTTCCTGCCTGTGGGCTTTGAGTCTTAAACAGCTGGGATTTTCTGCTAGGAGCTGTTTGTAGCAAAACTTGTCATTTTCTGGTTTTGTACAGTGTGTGGCAGAGTGGGTGCCTGAATTCACCAGCCTCTCTGTCGCTGCTGTGCCAGAAATGTGAAGTAATAGTGGTAAAATTTTTAGGAGGCTCTGAGCAGTATTAGTGTCTTCTGACAGCTTGGAGTATTATTCAGATTAATTGTTTGTAAATAGCCATATACACTTGTATTATTACATAGTGTTTCATAATTATTATTATTATAGCAGAAGTGACCAGGAATTAGCTTGGCTCAGTGTTACTGATGACAGGATCTCAACATTTTCATTTGAAATCCTGAACATGTAGGTTAGATTAATACTTACACACATATAATATGTTTTATTATGCTGCCTATGCCTAAATAAAAGTTATTTTCAGATCAGTTCCTCAGTCTTTTAAGAACATGTTGAGTTTTCATTCTATACCTCAGCATGCTCAGACAACCATCCAGCTTAAGCTTTCTCCATGTATTTCATAAAGATACATTTTCTTTAGTGGTGCAAACTGTTAATGAGAAATAGTCAATAGTATGAATAGTATGGCCTCAGGAGAGAACTCTCTGCAACTGAGTTGATTCATCCAGTTAGACCTGGAATCTGTTCCTAAAGACTTCAGGTGAATGAGGCCTTCAGTCCTGGGAAGTCCTTTTTATACTTTATCTGTCCTTATTATTAAATGTAATGTCCCTTACTGCAATTTAAGCTCATTACTATTTCTTTCTATCAGGGGCATAGATCAAATATTTACTTGCTGTTCTCTCAAAAAGAGCTCCTTTCTGTTTTAATAAAGGGAGATAGGAAGCCCCATGCTATTGTAAGTGTGGGTTTTGTAGTCAGCCTTGCCATCCAGAGGAAGCTTTAATACCTGCTGCTCCCTTCTGCTTCTATATCCTCATCAAGATTGTGCCTTCCTCTGTGGGCCAGCATGAATCTGAGGGGCTCTTATTTATCATGCCCACAAATGGAGAGGAGTTATTTGGCAATGGACAAATAACTAATAATTGACTGGTAGTAATAGTACTAATGCAATATTGAATATACATTTCATCTAAGCAAGCAAGTACCAAAGCTGTTTTTTCTGTGCTACTTTGTGCCTCTTCCCTGTAAGATTTTGATTGGCCTTCTTAATGAGGGCAAGTTACTGCAAAGACTGGTTTCCCAAGTAAATGTGGTTCATGGGATCATGAGAAAAAGGGAAGAACTGTAGATTCCAGAGTAGCTTCTCACCCCCAAAATTATATTTTTCCACTGTTACTTGTTTCTCTGGAAACCCTGCACACTGACACCTGACACTCCTCTGCTGTGAACTTTTCCAAGCTGAAGTTCCACTGGCTGGAGTCATTTCTGTTTATAACAAGAGAATGTAAAACAGGTCAAAGGAGACTGACAGGCAAATGTTTTCCTCTTGCTGCTGTGGAGCTGCACCAGCACAAGCACACTTCTGGCAGTTTTAGTTACCCCCCTGCCTGATGAAATAACACAGATTGTGAGGTGTGCAGTTAGTCCTTGCTTTACCTTAGCTGCCCTGATTTGAAACCACGTCTGATGAGAGTGATTACCTTGTTAGCCAGAGAATTTCTTCTGCAGGTGGCATGGATCCAATCACTGCAGGTAATTGTGCTGCTGTTTTGTGACAGAAGCCCTCTTGTTCTCTGAAAGGTTCCAGCCGTCTGGAGTTCAGTGAGGGGAGGCATCTCTCAAGCCACTGTCAGGAGGGAACTTAGGAAGTGTAGGAATATGTGTGTAAGATGTCTGAGTGTGGTGCTGGGGGCTTCTTTATAGCTGAGGAAGAAAGGTTAATATTTGCAGTGAGTGGTGAGATGCAGGGCACTTGGATCCATCCTTGTGCATTGATCTCTTTACCACAGTACCACAGAGTGCAAATAGATGTAAAAGTGGGGAAAGAAAATTTCTGTGATAACAAAGTTAAGAACAGGCAGAGGAGTCTGAGGGTGCTCTGTCAGAGGTTTCTTCATGTGCTGGGCAGTACAGAAGGTACTCTGAGTTCTCTGAATGCCAGGTTCACCAATTTAAAGCAGGAACAAACAGATTAATGTACTTTGCCAGACATTTCCCAGGGAATAGTGAAGCATTTCAAGGATGCTGTCACTTGCAGTGGACTTGTTACATATGCAGTGCAGTCTCAGCCTCTCCTATCACTGCATGGTCTGTAGAGTCCAAGTGAAGTCACTTTTTATCAGGTTCTTGTACCACCAGTGTCTGGAGGGTCACTTGCAGCTTTTCAGTTACTGGCTTTAATCCACAAAGGTGCCAAGATATGTGGTTCTTGTGGTACATTCTTAGCTGTGCTGGCATAGACGTGAGCAGGCACAAGCAGGGGAAATCACTCTGCACACTTCCTGTACAGGAAGCTGTTGGACTAGAAACAGAAGAAACTTCTGGCTGAAGTGAATATATCTGCACTAATTGGCTCTCATCAGGCATTGCCAGCTGTCAGATTTAAGCCCCGTGGCTTTTGTCGAAGGCCTGTAATGCGCCCAGATTATCAATCACAGCACTGCTTGTTTTGCCAGCCTTTGCTCCTCACTAATTGTTTCTGTCAAGGGGAAGGCTCTGCCAGGAGCAGACCCCAGCACCCTGAGAGCAGCGAGCAGGCACAGGATGCAAGGCTTTGTCATGCCCTTGAGCACTGCTCCTGGAGCACAGCACTAGGAGCCCTCCTGGATTAAACAACAGCACCTTCTCCCTGCAGTGCGCTCCAGACTTTTTTCCCATCATTTTTAATCATCTATTAGCACAGTAACAGCACTCAGTGCAGCATCAGCAGGCTTTTCTGGGCCAGCATTTCATCTTTCCCTGCTGTTGCTTACACTCTTTGCCTCTCTCCCTCCTCCCTTACCTTCACCCTTTGCCCCTTGCATGCCTAAATAAAAAACGTGTGTTCCAGGCAGCTGTGCTGGCTGCCAGGGCAGGGAGCTGCCTGCTGGCACTCAGTGCCTCTTCTTGTGCCTGTTGGAGCTGCAAACAGCCCTGGCTGCTTTCTGTTTGTGCCTTCAGCCGTGCCACAGCCTGAGCCTAGAGGGTATAGCTGTGGAGCTTTGCTGGAAGAGGAGGGTGCTTTGCCTCACTGAGAGAGAGGGCTTTAACATTCACAGAGGTATTGGGGCACTCAGGTGGCAATACAGTACTTGGTAGCCTTTCTTTGTAGACATTTGTAACATTCTTCAAAAAAAAATTAAAACGTTTTTAAAAACAATTTTAAAATCTTTTTAAAACATTTTAAACTTTTAGTCCTATTAGTAAGGACTAGTATCTCCCAAGTTTGAACTCAGATTTCAAAAACCTGTTTCGCTCCGTTACAAATATTCCTCCATTTATGTAATATATTAAGATTTTCATATTCTAGTTGCACAGCTTTTTAATTGACTAAAAATTCACACAAATAAACTTAAATTAATTGGGTAATTGCCAACAGCCTTTAATGCCATGTCTACACTGTTCACTCTCATTCAAGGCTTATGAACTCCTGTAGGAAGTTATTTAAGCAATGTTGTCTCTCCCTAGAAAATCAGGATTGTTGGATGAGTACAGGTCAGCAGTTGAGAGACCCTGTGTCCCATTCCATAAACCTAAAAACACCAACTTGATGGTGTTGGAGATCAGGAAAGATTATTAGGCCTGTCCTGGGAGAACCAGGCTCGTTGCACTGTTGAAGAGGTGAGAATGCTCTCTGGGCTTGGGCTTCCTCAGGAGACTGACTGCACTAGAAGATCTAATTTGGGCCTGGAAAATAATCATTGCTTGGTCTGTGAGTAGTACTGCTGGACACTGGTGCAATGTAAAAATACTCACTGGCATTTGACATCACAGTTGTACCATATGGTGCTTTCCTGTAGTCCTTGTGGCCCAAACCACTGCTCTGATACACTGTGGTTTTCAGTGAAATAAAGAGGATGTATTAGAACAGCTCTCTGTGATACATACATTCAACAGAGTATTTATGGAATTCATTCTCTTTGCTACAAATATTATGTTGAGCATAGTTCCTGCCAATATTTGTCTTAGCTGGTGAGTCATGAGATAGATGGAGAATGTCAGAATGTGGTTAGAACAGCTCAGGATTGCCCATGGTTGTTCATTCAAGGAGTGCAATTATGGGCACATCTTCCTTTGCTTAACTTCCCTGGTTTGTGGGGTAGCTGGGAAGGACCCATGCACAACTGCTCCTGATTGTTGTCCAGGATGAGGCAGGATGTGCCTCAGGGGTAAAATATTTGAGACTTTCCAACCATAGGTCCCTGTGGCTGGGCTGGTTTGGCATCACTCTTGGTGATGTCTGAAGGATGACCAGAAAGTACAGTGATACATTCAAATGGGATCATTTAGACCATTGTTTAGGGAACTCTGAAGTGTTGGGGACAGGGAAAATTCCACTTAAACACATAAAAATGAGATAAATCACAAATAGAATTTTTTTTTTTTTTTTTTTTTTTTTTTTTTTTTTTTTTTTTTTTTTTTTTTTGTGAAGAAACAGAAATTTCCCACCAGAATTTCAGGTTCAGGAAGATTTTGAATTACTTGCTTGAACTTGGTGAGGATGGGTGTGTAAGCATCCTTACAGGTACCCCATTGGCTGGATGCAGGTTTTTCTGTACTAGCTGACTCCTGTTCATCTGGGCTGTTTTACCTGACAGTGACAATTGTTTAGGAGACACATGTTTCCCTTTACCAAATCTCCATTCAAAATGTGCTAACTGGGTACATTATGCTTTTCTCTCCCTGGATTTAATGGTATTATTCCTCAGGGAGCATGCAACACATTGAATGGTTTCATTCTAAAGCTGTGAAGTGGTTATATTTATTTGTGGTTACTTGTCTCTGGATGAAAAGCCTAATGAGCCTGTGACATTACCAATGCCTTTATATAAAAACAATTCATTTGATAATGACATTGATAATCATTTAAAACATAGTGGCAGAAAGCTGAAAAGCCTTTTTTCCAACTTTGGTATTGGTTTTAATTTGTGTAAAACCTGTAACTGGTGAGGTGATAGATGATTCAAGGTGTGTTCCAAAAACATGTAAGGAGAAGGTGAAGTCAGAGATATGAGGTGACTGATTGGGTTCAAAAACGAAATGTGTAGAAAGTTTCAAGTAGATTACAGATTAACAGTTGTATGACTAAATGTGTTGGTGATGTGTTCTGTCCTTGAAGGAGGAATGAATGATGGAAAGAATTGTACACCTAGAATATGTCATGAAAATGAATGATCTCTAAGATAGAATATATTGCATATTTGTGATTTTGCTGTGTTATTTTGGGAGTAACATAATAAGTCACTGTGGTTTTGTTTTTTTTTTTTTTCTTGAAAAGAGAGAAATGCATAGTCTGCAAAAGAGAATTTTAATCCCCACCATCTTAAAAATTGATAATGGAAAAAATTTAGTCTTAACTTCATGGAATGAACTTCAGCTTCAGTAAGCAGTGAACTGTTGATGCTCTCAGGAATTTTTGAGCTTATGCACTGAATATCTCTGTCTACAGATTTTTTTTTTTTCTCATCCACTGTATTAAGCTTATTAAATTCTGACAATAATTTCCCTTTTTAAAACTGTTGGATTGGGCCTGGTCCAGTAAACCATATCTCAGGCAAATGAATAGGTGAGGCAGGGGAAAATACTGGTTTCATCTTGCAGTTGGAAATCTAAGATGCTGTCAGTTAGGAGAAGTTTCTTGATAATATTCCTTCATGAATTTACATCCCACGTTGTGGAAATTGATGGGAGAGTGTAGCAGGTTTGTCAGAGGAGTGGGAGACAGATTTAGGAAATGAGCCATCAGTTACCTGTGATAGCTTCTGCAAATGGAGGGGTACTGGTGGCTGCAGATTGCCCTCACTTCTGGTAAAGTCATGGTCTTATGTTCAGAAGAATCCTAAAAAAAATTACTGTTCATGTTTAGGTGCAGAACAAATGATGCATTTACTCCTTACTAAGTACATGCTGTTTTCTACAGCCCTTCTCTAAGATGAAGAAATACTCAGGACCAAAGGAAAGGTGGGCAGATTTCCCCTAGATTTTCACAAATGCCACTTGCCATTTGTGAATGCAGGGAGGGGATGGAGATTTTCCTGCTGTCTCCTAACTTGGAAGCTGTGAGGAGTCTGGAAACAGCTGCCAGCTCCAAAAAGTACAGGATGAGAAAGTTGATACTGCTGGAGATTGTGCTTGCAGTCCCTCCCTGAATGGGAGCCTGGGGACAGTGCTGTCAAAGATGATGAGTGCTTTTGGCAGATCCTCTTTAGGGCAGTTGTGTTCAGCTGTCCCTGGCAGACCTGGATGGAGCACTAAGGCATCGTTTCTGTGCCCTTTTTTGCCTTGAATGTGTTACCAAAGGTTTGGAGTCTTTGCAGTAGCAAGAAGTGCTTTTAGGGATTAGTCCAGGATTTTGCAGGGAGACAAAATAAGTCTCAAACTCAGCCATCAAAAGGTTGCTGTCTGATTTTACCTGGTATAATCAAACATTTATCGTGTGGATATAAGAAAAAATTGCTGATTACATACCCCCAATTTCAAATACCAGTCACGTTGTAGAATTGTAGATTATCCATAGTATAGGTCAGTGTTAATCTCTCAACTTTTGTAAAGCTCTGCTCCCCAAATTTGTGTTAAACTCTCATCCCAGGGCTGGTGTCTAGAGGAAGCCATGGCCTTTTATGTTGAATAAGCCCTGGTTAAGGGGTGGCAATTTTATTAGAGCTTTTGTTCTCTTTATTTGAGTACAATTTTACAGTCACAGGACCCAGTCTTTGTTCTCTTTCTATTTGTTTACCACCAATGCCTGTCTGTCTTAGTGTGAATACAAATATTTCCTGTAGCTGAGTAAACAAAAAGTCAATGGAGGTCTCACAGCTGACTCCAGGCAAGTTTTTCCTCAGGATTTGAACAACCTAGGTATCTCTTGTTTTTACAGTGGATTTTTGTTTGGGGTGAGAAACTTCATGTTTTTAAACATTCTGTTTCACCATTCTACCCCTCTTAATCCTTTTAATAGTTCAGAAGTTACTCTTCTCACTGTTTTCATCTGAACACAAAACATTACCATAATTTATGACACCAAGCCAGTCCTCCATCCCCTAAACACCAGTAGATGCACCCTTGGCTTCTCCTCCTTCATTACAGCTAGCAACCCAAACCTCTGCCAGCTGCTGACAGTAATGGTGCTGAAAAATAATAAAAGCAATATAGTGATCCTTGAGAACACACACACTCACAGGCTGTTTAAAACTTGGAAACCTGCACGAGTTTATTTGCTCTCTGGAAGTATTAAGGACTGTATCTTCTCATTTTAGTTTTTCCCTAGCTTTTTGTTTTGGTGGTTTTTTTCTTTTTTTCCCCTAAGTGGAAATATATTTGTTTATATCTACAGATCTTCAGTCATCTTTCAGGTGTCTTCTCTGTCTCATATGGAAGCATGCAAGATGTAGGTTCTTCTGCACTAAAAACCAAAAACTTCACAGATTTGGTGGGAAGGACCCACAGACTGGGAAGTGCAGACTGTGGCTAATTCCTTTTTTTGCTACACCTTTTCATCACTATCACATTACAAAAAGACTTTTCCCCCCTTTCCTGGTGACCAAAACCAGCCAGTCCTTCTCCATTGTCTGCCACAAAGCTGGTTTGTGATGCAAAGAGGGCTTAAAAATATGAAGGCTTCCTTGTTTCCTCCTAGGTTTTCTAATTACAAATCAATCAGTCAAGGTTGTTCTTGTCCTTCTATTCATTCTTTTCTGTTTCTTCCTCTGCTTTGTCAGGGCTCTTTAACAAGTGGGATCACCTATCTTAAGTTTAATGACTTAGCAGTAAAAGGATCGTTAGGAAAAACTCACCAGAGGTACGACTGCCTTTTTTTTCTCATCTTGTTCCACAGATCTTTTTCTTTTAGTGGTCCTGCAGCAGAGAGAATTCTCTTAAGATTTTCTTTTCTAAGCTTTACAGAGTGCTTTATGGTGCCCATTGGGTGGGCCCCTACTCATATGTAATGGCCTCATATAATGTAAATCACAAAAAGGAATAGAGTAAGCAAGGACAGGAATACTGGAATGCAGAGACCTTAGAGAAATTCATCTGGCCAAACTGGCACATCTCTACACATAGTGTGCCAGAAATTTCCTAGAGAATGAGAGGATTTCTTTCCTTGGTAAGAATAATTTTGGCACAAAGGCAGTAGAAAAACAGAATACTTTTTCAGTCTCTCCAGCTTAGTACCTCAGCTTTGATACAGATTTAATAGGAAAAGTCAACCTCTGCTGGAGTAACAAGAGAAAAAAAAAAGGAGAAATGTTGGTTTATTGTGGTTCTCCTTGGTTGTGTACTGCATGCATGGGCAGAGGAAGGGGCAGGAATCATCTGTGCAGCTCTGTAGTGCACATGTGCCCTGTGCTGGGGCAGGAATCCTCTCTCTGGGCCAAGCACAGGGCCAGTGAGGATGGACAGGAATCCTGGGAGTGCAGACCACACGCAGATGGTGTGGACAGACAGGAATGTAATGTCTGTGTTTGTGTGGCTGCTGAGGCAGGGCCCTTCTAGGTGCATGTCAAACCTAATCATTTGCTATACAGAAACAATTCTGAACTTTTATTTAGTTTGGGGTAGCTAAGCTCTGCTGGTTGTCAAAGGAAATGCCCTTTCAACTCTTCCTGCAGTTACCATGCAGGATTTTGCCTGGATTCAAAGATGAAAGCAAGGCACAAAAAGAATAATCCTGGGTTTCTTTTGCTTTTATACGTAACAGCTTTTAAAATTAATTTCAGAACAAGCCAAATAGGCTTGAGGTTTGGTTGTGTGTGTTTTTTTAAAGTTGCTATCAACACTGTTTATATCATGTAGACACAGATCCATTGGTGTGTACAGCCAGAGCTGGGTTCTGGGCAGTCCCAGACAGGCTGTGCTGAGATGATACTGAGCAGCTCACATCACTTTAGCATCTAGGAATTTGTATCTGTACATAACTCCTTTTTTTTTGCCAAGAACAGCATGTATAGAGGGGAGGGGGTTGCTATTAACAACTCTTTGAAGCTGCAGGCAAATGCAGTTGAAGTGGTGAGTCATATAACAATAAAAATATGTAACAATAAAAGGTCTGTGGTCAAAACACCGGCATATACTCTCCAAAATTAAAAATTGCTGGATGAAAGAATGCTTTTACTGTATTTATTGTAACAACACAGTCACAATAGACAAAGATTAGAAAGCTTCCAAATCACTTCAGCTGGGAAAGGTGTATGTAGATACACATGAGCAGATGGCCCACAAATGATTTTGTTGAGCCAGGGGATCATGAATAGCTTTTGGGATTTGGCATCTTGTATGTAAATTCCTGTATGAGACTTTGCCAGTCATGGTTCATAGATACCACTGGGCTGAGAAACTTTCTTGTTTCAGACCAGGAGAAGACTGAGCTGAAAGCAGAGTGACTGAAGTGGTCGTGTCAGACAGGCAGCTTTGTGAAGTTGAGCGTATGCAAGTGGATTTATTTTGGAAAGGAGAACCAAATAGAATAACAAAGGAAAGGGGGACAGAGTGAGGAAGTTGAGGGTAAGATGAGCAGGGTGTGGAGTGAGGCAGAAGTGAAAAGGGAAGGAGAAGTTTCAGGTAAATAGTCAAACAGAACAGGAGTCCAATCAGTGATGTCAAGCAAAGCTCGTTCTGTATTTGGAAGGAGTATTTGCCTGTTCTATAGGATATAACAGAGGTAATTTAAGGGGTTTGCCTTCAGATTTCCTATAGATTTTGTAAGACCAACCTTACCTGTAGTGTTTAGTGTTGATGCTTAAATTGCACAAATTTAAAGTAATCACAAGGTCAATACAATGTTGATGTGTATTTCAACCTTAGCATAGCCTGAGATACCTTTTGCATTTTGCTTTGCTACCAACCTGTAAAAGTTTTTAGGAAGAATTTATGTTCCAAAGTACATTTCAACTTGTTTTTCTCACTGCTTTTTTGTCTTTGCTTTTCTATTATTCTGTAAAGCATAAGATTAAATTTTTAGTTTGGACCCACAAATACACAGTAGGATGGGGGGAAATGAGCAAAGGGGAAAGTAAAATCAGAAGTTTTCAACAGTTTGATTAATGAGGACCATGGCAAAGACTGGTATTTCCTTTTGTGTTGTTATAAAAGTAGCATTTCACTTTTTCTTAAAATGGCTTGTCTTTGGTGCTAAGTATCAAAGTGGATTAAAGAGACAATAAACTGTATCTATTAAACATTCAGCAGACACACGAGCTAATCATGAGAGGCTTGCTTGCTGCTGGTCACTTGAGAATTTCTAGCTGGTCAGTCTCCCAGAATCCAAAAGAAAGGCATGCACCAAAAAACTCCACTTCTCTGTAGCATTGAGCTGAAATGCCAGTGCCATCCATCTGCTTAGCTGAGCTGTAGTCCCTACCCAGTGGCTTTGCAATTTATTGACTATTTTCAATCAAATTTGACAGAGGAAGTCTCAAAGATTTTGTAGATTTGTGGGACCTTAATTAACACCCACAGCTGAGTAAAGAAGAGTCCAAAGCAGAGCTCCCAGCCAGGGGAAGGCAAGGAGGGTTGAGCTGGGCTGGGTTTCGTTTGGCTGCCCTTTCAGCACACACATCCCTTCACACTGGTCCCAGCTGACTCTTGCCTGGAGGCACCACGGGGGAGGCAGGCTGCAGGAGGAGATTGTTCCAGGGCTGAAGGCCATGCTTAGGAGATGGAGAACACAAACCCAAAGCACACAGACTTCATTAGTCAATATAAAAGGGGCAGGAAAGTGGACTCACGTGCTCTTCAAGGGTAGCTATGCTGGCTGCAAAAGAAATCACTTCTTCACTGATTAAAGAAGTGGTGAGGATGGCACAGTAGTCCAAGAGGGGATGTAGCAGCATAATTTAACAAAAAACCCCAATTGTTAAGCTGATTTAAATCAATTAGTCTTTTCTGTTTTAAGGGTGTGTGGCAGCAGAAGATGTTGATCTTCTGTTCTCTTCTGCAGCAAGACCCTTCTCTTCCATGGCATGGAATCAAGGTCAGGTTTGCCCTAGCAGACTGCACCACAGGGCAGGCTCATGACCCAAAAAACACCTGCTTATTTGAAACCTAGAGGTTTTATCTGCTCAAAAGTGGAATGTGAACATAACCAGTTCTCTGACTTTACCCGAAGAATTAAAACAGCAGCTCATTTTGTTTGCTGCTCTATCTTCAGATCAATTTCAGTCAATAGTTTCTTGGGTTTTCTGTTGCGTAAGAGATCCAGGAATCTTTGAGGATGTTGTTATGGGTTACCATTTGTCCTGCTGATCCTGCCTGAATGCAGTTTCTTGATGCACAGCCCACCCATTCTCTAGAAATTAGTTTTACTGTATGGTTGTAAATGTCCTCGGGCTGCAGCCCTTGCTCAGACATCTTTCAGATACAGGAAGGCACACCTTAATGATATTTCTGCTGAAATCCCTTACATGCAGTGGAAAGATGCCAAAGAAATAACATGCTTGGCTTGCTCCTGAGGAGTTAACCATGAGAGGAGGTGGTTTTTGTGTTTAGCTCCCTTTCAAACCTGTGTCTGGGCAGGTTCCAGCTTTTGTAGAACAAGGAACTGAGAAATGCAGTTCTCTTACCACTGATCTTAAACACATCTTGAGGTACCTCTAAAGAGAGTAAAAGAGAGCTAAAGGAACATAATTCTCTAATGCTATGGTACAATACAAAAAGAAATCCCAAGTACACATCTGATTTGGATTTTTTTGTGTGTCACACAAAAAATGGTTTTCTTCATACAGGAATCAGAGCAATAGATTTCAATAAACTTTGTCACTGAGCAATTCCGTGGTTAGTCTGTTCATCTCCTGAGGAGCTAAGTTCTAAGAGACACATTCCTGCAGAGGGAAAATTTCAGTCCCATGTTTATTTTTAATCCCATCCACATATGTGTACATATGCCCAGCCTCACAGAGCATGCCATATCTAGCTGATCTGCCTCCTTCAGTTGAGTTCAAAGGCTTGTGGAGTATGAATTGTTCAGGATGAAGCTTCTCAGTAATTATCACATGTGGGGAGATGAACAGGAAAATGACATCTTTAAACACAGAAATTAGCTGGACTGATAAAGTCACTTGTCAAGTAATATTGTTGGAAGGTTTGCCAGCAGCCAGTGCAGAATGCAGCATCTCAGGTAGAACTGTGCTGAATCCTGCAGGCTTTGACAAACCCCAGCAGCTGCACAGGCTCTTTGCAGGGCTCACAGAAACACAGGCTGCAGCACGTACAGAAACATAGTAACAGGAATGGGTTCCATGTCTGTGCAGTTGGAATTTGTGCTGGTTTGCTGCTCATAGAGAAATCTCAGTTGCTAATCTTAAACATGGCCAAAAGGAAAGCCAAACCTAAGTACTGACGTGTCTTCTAAACTTTACAAGCAAAGAGGGCAACTCAGAGTGTGCCAGCTCTTTACAAATTTGACAAATGTCTCCCATCTCACTAAATATCCTGAGTGGGGAGAAGGCACAGAGTTAAAGAATTAAACAATCTTTCAGAGTCCTAATGCTCTAGGTGGGTATAGACTCAAGGTAGTGTATCTAGGGTAGGTACAGGCTCAAGGTGGTATATTTAGGGTAGGTGTAGATATACTCAAGGTAGTGTATTTAGGATAGGTAGAGACTCAAGGTAGTTAAGGTAGGTGTGGATATACTCAAGGTAGTTATGCAGGGCACCATATCTGAATAACAGGAATTACTCTTTCTGTGTTTCTGACAGCCAGATCCCAACAGGGAGCTGGTTGGACACTAACAGGGGTTGTGTTAACCTCCCTGCAGGTTTCTAACAAGTAGAAAAGAACCATCTGAAAGCCTCCACAAGTGCATGATTTTCAGAGATACTGAATTCAGTCCACACTTTGAAAGAAAAATCACCTGAACTTTTCAGTTATATTTCTAGGTTATTAGTGATAACAATGTTTCTAAACTATTGCTTTTGCATGTGCTTCCAGTGAAACATTCGACTCAGATTAAAATGGGATAACTCCTTTAATGCACCTCCACCACATACTCATTTGTCACAAGTCCAGTCATTGTATTAATATTTACTTAACGTGGGGTTTTTAAAACTCTGCATTAAAGGATTAATAAAGCTTGTTTAGACTGCTTAGCAAAACCAAAATTACCCCACGCAAAAGTTCTCCAAAAAAAATGAGAAAGTGGTCGCTGATGTCACGGTTTGTGCTGTGCTTCATGGTGCAGGAACAGACTTGATGCAAACTCTTTGAGGAGGTTACTGCAAGGAGCACATGCAGCAGGCTGGATTAATAGAATGCACTGCTCATCAGCTGCTCTCTGCTGTTTGTTAGAGAGCTTCTCTAGAGATACAGAAATGTGTGATCCCCATGAGCAGAGCGTGGGTTCAAAAGCTTCCCAGGCTAATAATGGTTAGCAGAGCATCAGCTGTCCTGCAGAAATGCTTAGGAGAGGTATGTGCTCTCATTAGAACGAGCAACTTCGTGCAAGCTTGCAAATAAAAACATTCTGTGAAACATATTATAAACAATGGCTGTAGTTAAATCTGTGGGTTTCAAATTTATATGTGGGATTCCACAAGGAAGAGTTTGTCAGGCATGGGCAGTGCTCCTCTAGGCTTCAGCAGCTGTGTTCCAGAGTATGTCTCTGACTTTCCCCTAAACTTGGTGCACCAGCATCAGTTCTGGGGTTTCTCCTGTTATTGTTTAACTGGGATAAAATCTGTTCATTTGGTCTTTAGTGGTGAGGTGCACAAACAATCTACCAGTGTGGCCTGCAGTGAACATAAAATAACTTATGAACATAAAATATCTCTGCCTATCCTAAATACACTACTTGAGTATATCTACTTTTGGGAACCTACAGGTGAGAGAGTGCTTTGAAGCAGCACCTCCATGAACGAGGAAGAACTGGGTGATTCTTTAAAAATTAACTCTGGCTACAGTTTTGGCAGGTGAAATAGTGTACATGTGCAGTTTGCAATTAAAGTTTTCAGGTGTTGGTTATGTTAGAAACAGTTCACTCCTGGTAATTTCCTTGTTTACCCAAGCATTTAGTGAGTATAGAATACAGGCAGAAGTGAACTATATGGTACCCAGGAAAAAAAAAAAAAAGGTAATGAAAATACACTGAAATGATGGCAGGACCATGAAACAACCAAAGAGAGCACGTTTGGAGAAGTTCTGGTGCTGATCATTCACATTCATGATTAAAACAGGTTTATCTCCTGTTTTCTCCTGGTGCTTTTTTTCTTTTAATATAACTGCCTGGCCCAGTGATGTAGAAATGCTGTAGCAAGGGATGGGGAAGAAGAAGGACTTAAACAGTGACAGGAAGTAAAAAAGGCATTCACAAGAAGTGCATCAAAGAGGCAAAAGGATAATTGCAGAAATTCTAGGGTGCAAAAAGGGAAGGGTGGGCAGGATCTGATATTTCTGGAGTCAGGTCTAATATATGGCCTGGGGAAGCTGAGGTTTTTTAGATGCAAATGTTATACTTTAGACCTGGTTCTGCAGAGCCAAGGCCTCCACAGTCATTCCTGGCTTTCAGTTAGGAGCTGAAGAGTGTGTGGTGGCTCTGGAGTAATTTTGAGAATTTACATCAGTCTGAAGGGTTTGAGACTGTTCTTTTGCGTGGTGGTTATTGAAAGGAAAGAAGAGCATTGTTAAGGGCTTTGACAAGCTGTGGGGGCTTTGGGGAAGGTAGAATTGAAGGGCCAGGAATAATTTCATGAAATCTGTCCAAAAAAAAAAAAAAAAAAGTGAAAAGAAGGTACCTTCTGGAGGGAAAAAAAGAAATCACAAAGCCTGTTGGGCTGTGGAGTTTTTTCCAGTTTTCCTCATCCCAGCATTTTTTCTGCACATGCAGAAAGAGGTACCTGTCAGGGCACATGGGATTTTTTTCTAAGCAAAATGTGAATCTGACATCAGGTTCCTATCATTGCTGGTTCTGCTTCCAGCTCTGCAGCTTTTAGACAAAAGCACTCCTGACACAACTGATTTGTCTGCGCTGCTCATTTATTTTCTCACAGGACCCCGTGGTTAAACCACTTTGTTGTTCATACTTTTTACAGTGATGTAGAAATGCTGGCCCTAGGATCTGAGCCATAACCTCCTGAGGTGGGAGAGGATTGGATAATAGCACCATGACAAACCAGCTCAGGACTGCAGGATGTTGGAGTGGTTCCCCACAGAAAAGTAAACGTTTGTTTTTAAATCATTACAGCAGCCATTTGCTCGAGAAATTTCCATCGTTTTGGACTTTTTTTTTTCTTTTTTTTCTGTGGAGGAGCAATGGGAGAGAAACTCAGTTCGTGTACTTACAGAAATTTTTAAAATTTCTAAGTAAAAGTTTGTCATTAGTAGTCCAGTCCTAAGCAGAAGCTTTTTATTTCTATGTTTGATATCAAAAGAATTGTAAAAATACTACAATATTATACATTTTACTTGCAACACTGCTTGGATTTTAAATGTGGGAAAATAATCCTTTTATTAGAATCCATCAGGAAATAAGCTACTTTTCTTCCATCTTTTGATTTTTGCCTAATTTTAATGATACATGCATAAATCAGTTCCTGTAACGAAATCACAATACTGATCTTGGCATTTTCTTGCCAGGACTTGTCACAGACATGCACACTTCAGTGAACAGCAGCTGCAGTGGGAGGTCAGGTTGAATTAAAGGGGGAACATGGGAAATGCCCTTCTAGGTGAGCTGGTCCCACAGGCTTGTCATCATCAGGACACTGCAGAGATCCTTCTGGGTTTAAGTGTTCAAAGGGCTGTCCTGGAGCTAAGCAACTAAACCAGCTGGCAAGTAGGAGGGATTTTGGAACTTACCTCCCTCTTCTTCTGAAAAGTTGAACTTTGCAACTCTCAAATGATCTGATGAAAACTCCAAATAATAAGGTTGCAGCATATCTCTAGGTTGGTGTAGACCTCCCTGTCTGGCCACTGCTGAGATCATCACTAATTAGAGCAGCTTGCTCAAGGCCTTGCCCAGTGCATTTTCAGTATCTTCAAGGATGGAGATGCCAGAGTCTCTTGGCAGCCTGCTCTAGCATTTGATGCACCTCCTTATGAAAAGAATTTTCCTGATCTCTAACCAGAACTTTCTGTGCTCCATTTCACAGCTGTCATCTCCTGCCCTGTCCCCTCCAATGGCTTCATGCCCTCTCTTTCCTCCTATCAAGTAATAAAAACCAGCCTCCTCTTTCCCAGGCTAAACCAGCCCAATTCCATCAGGCATTTCTCAGTATTAATAGTAGGTTGTTCTGCTGGAATTTAAGTGACAAGCACACCACCTCTTCAGTTTAATTTCAGAATTCTCTCGGGGGGACTCTGTGCTTTTTGCTGACCAGACCCACCCCAGAGGGAGGAGTGTGGCCTCCCTGAGGCCAGGCTGAGGGACATCACCAAGAAAACTTCCCAGCCTGGTACAGCCACTGATTGTTTCCCTCGTATGGTTTTCTGAGTGGGCTGCAACAAACTCCCAGCAGAAAGGATCAGGACAAGGGGGAAGGCCCTCAGAGCCCTGGGAAAACTGGCCAAGGGATCTGGAGCACAGGCTGTGTTCTCTTCTGTGCTGCCAGTTGCAGGGAATGATGGAGCAAGAAACAGGAAAGTCATGCAGATGAACACCTGGCTACAGGAGTGGTGTAAACAGCAGCATTTTGTGGTTTCTGATCCTGGGTCAGTTTATACAACACTGAGCTTGCTGGCAGCAAATGGGCTCCACCTGTATCAGAGGGGAAAAGGGAGCTTGGCTCAGGGCTCAGCAGGGCTCTGAAGTGGGACAGGGGCAGAGCCAGGCTCAACAGGGATAAGGTGTGGGGCCAACCTGCTGGGAAGCAGCTCTGAGGAGAGGGCCCTGGGGGTCCTGGTGGACAACAGGCTGTCCATGAGCCAGCAGTGTGTCCTGGAGGCCAGGAAGGCCAGTGGTACCTGGGGATGCATTAGGAAGAGCACTGCAGGATGGGGGTGATCCTGCACCTCTGCTCACACCTGGGGTGTCACACACCTGCTGTGGCCAGTTCTGAGCTCCTCAGGACAAGGGGGACACAGAGCTCCTGGAGTGGGTCCAGTGGAGAGTGACAAAGATAATGGCAGCACTGGAGCATCTCTCTTACAAGGACAGGCTGAGGGAGCTGGGCCTGTTCAGCCTCCAGGAGTGACAGATGAGAGGGGACACGACCAATGTCTGTCTGTCAGTGTCTGCAGGGTGGCAGAGCATGGACCAAGCTCTTCCTGGTGGTGCCAGGCCATGGGCCAAGAGGCACTGGGCAGACACTGATGCACAGAAGCTCCACCTGAAGATGAGGAGGAGCTTCTTTCCTGGGCAGTGACCATGCACTGGAACAGGCTGTCCAGAGAGGGTGTGGAGTCTCCCTCCCTGGGGATATTGCAGACCCCTCTGGAGGCGCTGCTGGGCCAGGTGCTCTGGGATGGCCCTGCTGGAGCAGATGAGCACTGTGGTCCCTTCCAGCCTGACCCACTCTCATTCTCTGCAATGCTCATACACTTCTCTACCTGTACCAGCTCACATTTGTTTGTTTATATATGTACATATATAAAAAACATGCTGCCTCTAGCTGAGAAGAGCTGTGTTTTCTCTCAGGAAAGTCAATGTGCTGTACTAACATTCTGCTAAACATCTGGCTTTCAATAGATTTTCTCCACACACACACTCTGAAAGTCATGGAAGAATTTATTATTTATTATCAGAACAATAAATTTCCAAGGAAATGTGAAATGGATTCAAATCAATTGTTCTCATTGCAAAGAAGAAGCTGTTGAAGAGACAACCTTAAATATAATAAAATAATAAATATCAAGAAAGTGCCTTTACAACAAACTGGTTGTTTAAGGATTAATGTGGCATGTTTCAAGTAGTGATTTATGAATGATGAGTCAGACTTGGAATTCAGAACTTGCTTGACAAAGCAGAGCAAACAATATAAAATTTTGCGTGATTAAATTGCTTATTGCTTAAGCTCAATTTACTATTAGCTTTTGTTCAATTATTCCAAAACAAAATCAAATCCAGATTCAAACCCTGGACCTTCTCTCTCATGATCTGAATAGAGACAAGTGGAATCTGCATTCTCTAGCCTCGAGATGCTCATTAAACTTAGAGTTTCCAGTGAGAAACCACGGAGTTATGAAGGGACTGAATCAACAGCTGGCATTTCTGTGAGCTTGGAGCTTTCATTTAAGACATTTCATTTTAGTGCATGTCTGATGGTTTCACTAGCTGGAGATGGTTTGCCTGTGTCATATCTAACATAGGTCAGGGGAGCCTTTTGATTTCCTGAGAATCCAAGGCTTTCCCAAAGCTCCGGGTGGGGCTCTTTGTGCCTTCTGAGCTGGGAGGAGAACCACCATGAGTGGTCCTGGGGCTGCTCCCTGTGTGAGCTGCCCACCCCCCTGGCACCCAGGGCGTGCCAAGGAGGCAGCACTTGGCTCTGCAAGGCCCTCACCCAGCTCTCCTGGCTGCCCACAGAGTGTCACTGCTGCCTGAGTGGCCTCTGCCAGCCCTGCTGGGCACGTGGGACGTTCTCCAGGTGCATTTCTTTCCTTCTTTGTGTGTTTGTAGGTGC
Source organism: Rhadina sibilatrix (assembly GCA_013400275.1). NCBI lineage: Eukaryota > Metazoa > Chordata > Aves > Passeriformes > Phylloscopidae > Rhadina > Rhadina sibilatrix. The sequence goes on along the minus strand of VWYO01028193.1, from coordinate 71,581 downwards.
TCAGGGAGCTCGTTTCAGGGTACTCTGTTCAGAGGGCTTTATCCCACTTACACTCCCCTTTGCAGACACAGCCAGCTTATGTATTTTAATGTGCTTTGCCATTGCTTACCTAGAATGGTGGTCAGGTTAAAGTCAGGTATTCCATTTATTCTTACACAATTTATTTTCTGTTGTGTGTTTTTGAAAATCCCGCCTCCTCTGGTACCTGAAATTTCCTGAGAAGTTGAAGAAAAACGAAGAAACTGGTTTCATACTTTGCTAATTCTTTACTTGCCTGTGTCCAGGTTTTGATTTTATAAGCCTTCATTATGACACTTTTTTTCCCCTAACATCTATTTACTAACTTTTTAATTTCCTCACAGGATGGCTTTTGTATAATTCACATTTTTCTGACCTGTCTCAGAATTTTTCTGTTCTTTGATATATCAGTTGAAAACTGATTTGCATATTGAAACTGGATGGACTTCTTAAGTAATTACTTATTTTCAGCTTGTTTACTTTTTTTTTTTTTTTGAAACTGACTGCTTTTTGAGGGATTCATTGAGGATCTTTTAATTGACTTAGGGACACCTAACTTGTGTTTTCATTGAATTATTCTCCAAGCTGGTGTCTGAACCGTAATCCCAAGAATCTATAAGAAGAAATTAATTTCTTGTGCAGCACAGGTTTTTGTAGGTACAGGTCAGATGATCCACTTAGTTGCAAATGTGATTTAAATTTAGCCTTAAAGGGAGCACGTTGGAATGTGTTTTTACCAATTCTCCGTGGCAATCCAGGCTGATGCCTAGGCACGTGTCTGGTTTTTCCCCATGTATGGATGTTGGATGTGCAGTTGTATAAATACCCTGTTCCCTTTAGTCCCTGTGGTAACTCCAGAAAGTAGGCTGAGATTATTTTTTCTTGTTTTGTTCAACAGACTCAGAACCGTATGAAGCTGATGGCTGACAACTATGAGGATGACCACCTCAAATCCTCCTCCCATTCCAACCAAACCAACCACAAGCCCTCCCCTGACCAGGTAATGTCTCTCTCTTTTAAGTATTTTTTACTGTGAGGGCTGATGATTTTGTGTCATAAGTAGCTTTCCCTGACATGCTTGCAGTACCTTGGAACAAAAGTAGCATTCCAGAATGCAGTTATAAACCAGAACTGGGTGTTGCTGTTGTGTTGGCTTTGGGTAAAGCCCCTGAAATGTGAGTGCATGGTTCCTGGTGCCAGGCAGTTGGTAGGTGGGAGAGGAGGAGGTCCATTGAAAAGGAACAAAAACTTCACTCTCCTAAAACGTGAGACTGGAGTCCTGTACGACACATTCAGCTTGGAGTGGCTCAGCTTTACTGCTTGAGCACGTGGAGTGTCCAGGGCTGTTCCTTGCCTTCAGGAGCAGGAAATGATGCTCCAGGATCAGCTTTCTGGTCTCTGGATTGCACAGGAGCAGTTCCCTTCATTTCCCTGGAGCAAAGCCCAGCCTCGGTGCCAAATGAGCACAGACTGCTCCCTCACAAGCTCAATGGGCCGTGAGCTGAAGGAAAATCAATTTCCCCTCTCCAGGGCACTGGGGAGCCTCCTGTGGCACTCACAGAGCACAGCCCTGTGCTTGAGAGCTATTAGAGAGATTAACCATCCCTTGGGTAGCGCCGAAAATGCCAACATAACTGCACATCCCATGTTGTAATCTCATCCACTGCTGTTTAATTAAAATATTAGCCATCGTTAATCACTGCCTCAACGGAGTGAAGGAATGCTTCTCTTTGCCCTCTGACTCGTTTAGAAATTGGTGAAGTCTGAAGGGAAGCATCTCACTCTAGACCTTTAAGTGCCAGCCTAGTGATACACAGAAATAATGAGTAAGGTACAAGGGGAAAATGGCAAAAGCCAATTACTTATTCACCCTGCAAAAATAGATCTTGAAAAATCTCCTTTCATGTCTGCATCAGAAAGCAAGAAGGAGTGTATACAAAGAAACAGCCAGAAAAATTCTCATTTTCAAGGGAACTTCCCTTCTAATCTTTATTTCATACCTTCCTCCACTGTATGTTGACTGGCTTGAATTTTCTGCAGTGTTTTTGGAAGGTGTTGGTGTTTCATTCTCCTTTTTAGGAGAGTGAAATTGCTAATACTGAAAATTAAATTGATTTCCTAATCTCAGTTTGGTGCACATGTTAGAATATCTGTTGTTTCTACACTGAAGTCTACAGAGAGCTGCAGCCATTTCCAGCATGTAACTTTAGTACCTGCTTGCAGATGGCTGCAGCCTAGCATTCACAGATGGAATGGAAAGATAACCTGGGAAAACGGGGTAAAATTCAGACATTTTCAGAAACCCTTGCACAGACCCTGCAGGGAAGGGCAATAGGGAAGAGAGGGGATGGGAGGAGGCTCTGGTTGCCCTTCTCTTTGCAGAGGGGCATTTTGAGAGCTGCCAGGGCCTAGGAGGGGCAGAGGCAGCTGTAGCTGAGGGTAGCTCAGAACACTGCGCGAGGAATTGAAAGGCTTTGTACTGTTTGTGCCTCCATTTGTGCTTCAGATACTAACCAGCTCTTTATTTCATTCCCATGCTGCTCTGGCCTTTCCTCCACTGCCACCTGTGCACCTCTAGGATGAGGAGGAGGGTATTTGGGCATAACCAGTCAGATGCTCTTAGCTCAGCCATTTTGTTCAGAACGGTGAGCACCAACCTCTCCTGCCAACAGCAAAGTTTCCAGCAGTCACTGCCACACCTCATCCTGCTCTGTGCAACCTCTGCTCCCTCCCCTGCCTCTGCATGAGGGTGTTCCCTGTGTCTTTGTGTGCGCTTGGTGATCTTCTTCTTCTGATCATCCTGTCGTTGTTTCACCATCCTGTGGGGAGAACGTCCCAGGGCATGTCATTGAGTTTCTGTGCAAGCACCAGGGGACAGGAAATGTCTTTCCTATCGTTTATCCTTGGCTTCATGGAGGAAATGTTTTCAGTCGGGTTCTTTTTCAAAGCAGCCAAACCTGTGTGTGCTTTTCCACTTCTGCTTTGTAAAGAATGTGCTTGGAGGTGATGTTCCTCCTCAAGGTGATGTTCCTCTTGAAGGTTTTAAGCATGTTGAGATCTGCTGCCCAGATTGCTGCCCTGCACACTGACCTCGCTACTCACAGATATTTATCACCTCAAAATACAAGATTCTCCAGATGGACTAGGAGTATGAATTGTCCATAAATGTGAAGGCAAAGAGGAATATCTCCTTAACCTTCCTCTCTCCCTTCCATCTCCCTCATTCTTTCAAAACAATGGGGGAGAAGTTAGGAGCTGTTTCTCATTTAAAGTACATTTTTTTTTCTCTTTGTCCATGTCCACAACTTTTTCTTTTCTGCTGTCAAATTGTCCCCACAACAACTCCCATCTCCAAAATGGGACATTACAGAGGACAGAGCTTTTTTCCTCATGCCTGTTCTTTAGCAAAAAAAAAACCTCTTACTGACCAGGAGTCAGATATTGATTATTACACTACAGTACACAGGATTCATTTATGCCTTGGAGTATCAGTTTTAAAGCAGAATACATTTCTTGGAAGTACTAAAAGTATTTTAAAGAACTGATTGCTATATTTTAAAAATCTATATGAAGCTTCTTCTTTCTTCCCTTACCCTTTTAAGAAAAAAAAATTTCATGTGAGTTTCTGTGCACTTTTTTCTAAGAATTTGATTTTTTTCATATCAGTCATTTGAAAGAAAACTGAAAATTTCTGTGGAAATCTCAGACCCTTGCATTTCTGAAAATGATTGCTTTGTATTAGATTTGTAAAACACTCATGAGAGAATAAGGCACTCTCATCTCTTGCACTCGCTCAGTTAATTACAGACTGACAATCTGTCTGGCTGCACAGATCAAACCCATCCTTTCAGGCCAGCCATCTGAAAAATTCAATCCAACTGCAGCAGCGTCAAACTTGAATTTCATGCCTTGGGGTTGGAACTGAGAAAATCTCTTTAGTGGACAAATGGATGAAGTGCTTCATTAATTGCCACTGGCTGTTGATTCCACGTTCCCTTTGAATCACTGCTCTTGCAATGGTTGTGCTCTCGTGTGTGTTGTGAAAAGTTTTAGGGGTAGTGCTTGTAAAGATCAGCTGAAGCACAGAAACTGAACAGGGGGAATCAGGTAAGTAAATGATGGAAAGGAAGAGGACACTCACTCTCAAGGTAGGAATAATTCTGGTTTTCCTTCTGCAGCTAACATGGAGTTTGTGTAGAGAGCACTGAGGGACAGATCTCTCTCTTTCCTCTCCCATGTGCTGATGTATTTAAGAATGCAGCTAAAAGTGTGGGTTTTCATGGTTTTCTGAATTAATGGGTGGTTGACATTAAATACAGCTTATCTCTCCAGTTTGAGGCACTTTCCTCAGGAAAGCTGTTACCAAGTATCCCAGTCAAAATAATGACTCAGCCAGCAGCCTTGCCTTCCACACATCTCATCCCAGCAACTTGTCAGCCTCAGGATTGTCGTGCATACATCAGCAGGGAAAGTATAAAGGTGATGGATGCTTCCCAAGCCAGTTATTCCCAGCAGAGTACATGTTTTCACTGTGATATTCCGTGTTCATTAAAAACAAAAGTCATTATTCTCTTTGTTAAAGCTAAGATGATGTAAGTTACAGATCCCCAACCTCCCAGTGTTAAATTAAATTTATGTATTACAATGATAAAATGTAACTAATAGCACAGGACTTGGCAGTAAGTTTGTTTTTCAAAGTTCCTTCAGGTCTGTGGATGCAATCACCTCCGGTCAATACTGAAGATTAAATGGAGACCAAAAAACTATGTACAATAGCTAACTGCATTATTTTATTTTTATGGTTTAGGTCTTAAGGCTTTTCCCCTGCAGCATTCTGGAATTGACTGAATTTAATATTTAATTATGCCAAGCCTGTACATGACAGCATTATCAGATAGAGCTTCCCTGAAATGGAGCACTGTGCATAAACATATGCACCCTCCCTGTAATTTCTGAGGATGGTAGTTTACATTTCAGTTTATAGTTCAATGTAAACACCATCTTTCATCCTGAAATAGTCTTTCCTAGCATTTTTCACTAGGCTCCTTTCCTTGCTGTCTGAATTTCTTGTGACTCCTTTTATTCCCCAGATGGAGCTCTATCCTCCCCTACATCCAAGTCAATTCCAGTGTGATTTCACTTGAAGATGCTCTTTGGTCTTTCTCAAATGCTAAAGTGCTCTGGCCAAGGGCTTAATTAGTTATTACTCACTTTCATCAAGAATTTATACCTTAAGAGATCTAATACATACAAAAGGATATGTGTGTTTGTGGGTGCATCTTCTTGTAAATGTGTCCACGTGGGGGGAAAGAGAAGCAAAGCTTCCAATCAGAGATTTCCCAAGCTGCTCAATTTGCTTAAATTCATCCAGTTGTCTTGTGCTCCCTAAAATGGGAGAAAGTGTGGGTGTGGTTCAGAAATCTGCTTCATCCACTCAGCCATTCATTAATTGAAAATTATTATTGTGCTTATCACAGCAACAGTGAAATAGTCAAGGAGCTGGCATGGAACTGGAGTGCACAAAAATGGGGATATTTCAAGATGGTGAAAATATTGGCAATTCCTATTACCATAAAAATATTGTAAGACAAAAGGGCTCTTTGTGACATTTTTCTTTAATAGTCAAGTTTCACAGATTTTAACTCAGGAGCAGTAAGTATGGTGAGTTAAGCACTAAAGGCACTCACAAAATGTAACATTTCAGATTTCAGAGGTGATGTCTCTGGTGGAAAGAGGGGGTAGGTCATTGCAGGAAAATATTTGGCTCATCTCAAGGCTTAATGTCATCTTTGCCAGAGCAGTCAAACCACGTGAAGTTTTCCCTGGGATCACTACAACACTGAAAGTGTCTGTACTTTGGGAAGTTTGAGGAGAACATTGATTTTTTTTTTCCCCCACATTTTTTTATGCTGATTTCTTGTAGTGAAATAAATAGTTTTTCATGGTGAGTTCCATGTTTAAATGACACAGGCATTCATGCACTACATAAATGTGGTCTTCTCTCCACAAAACACATTTTGTACAGAACTGCTGGTCCTGCTGTCACACTTCTGAGATTCTCAGTATTGTCACTCACTATACTGTGACCTCATAAGCCTTTTGACTAGATTTATTTTCAGTATGGTCTTTTTAATTGTTAGATCATGCAAAATGGTCAAAACCAGCAAGCCTTCATGCCTGACTCATATTACATTGTAATTTACTGGACACAGTACTAGACCACGATTCAGAAGATAAATTCTTTCCTGGCATTGTCTCCAACCACTCACTTGTTCTCTTTCTCCCTGTCTCAAATTCTCTAATTGTAAAATGAGCTGAAGTTTTTTGTAAAAGTGCAGGTTCTGCTTGGGAAAAGTGCTGTATAAGTGCTAAGTATTATTACTGTGCAATATGTGGAAATTGTCTTGCTAAAGTGATACGATGGTGATTCTAATACCTCATTTTGAAATTGTTCCCAAAATTATGTTAGATTTGTATTTGACTCTATTACTACTGCTTTTTTTTTCTTTTTTTTTTTTCCCCCAAGATCCTGTTCCTTCCCAAGAAAAGGGAAAATAAGCCATATTTTCGAGGAGCTGCCATTCCAGCGTGCTGGACAAAGCTCTTTAGCCCACTGGCAGAGAGAGAGGCCAGATTTGTTTTGTCCTGTTGGTGACAATCAGGATTCTTCTCTCCTTTTCAGATGGGCAACCTTTTATTAAGAACCCTAATGTGATGCACTGAAGTTAGATGATATAACTAATTTATCCTTAGGAGGGTTAGAGAAGAATGCTTTCCTTGAGACAAAGTCAGCTTCTGCTCCTGGTCCTTTTCTTCTTTTGGGGAACCATTCTCCTGCTAGCTTTTAAAAAAAGAAAACTATTATTTTGCTGTTTAATAACTAATTTCTGTCAGAAGAATGTATTCTCTGTCCAAGAGAGTTATATCTACGAGCACAAAGGAGCTGATCTTGATAAAGTGTTCATACTCTTTCTGATCTGAATGATAAAAATAAGATTTCCAGATGGAATTTTGTAATCTGCAGCTCTGGGATGAATTAAACACTCACAACAGAGGTGTAACTGGACTGTATCACTGTCTTCCTATTATTCTTACAGATCAAAGAAGAGCACAAGTAGATACTTACAGTCTAAAACATTCAAAACAGATGGCTGGTTTCTTTTTGTAGAGATTTGTGCTTTTCAGCAAAACAATTGCAAAAAGGCCATCATTCATTTCTGCCAGATGAGATTATGCCAGGTCTGTGTCTTATTTTCTCTTTTGATTTGCAGCTGAACATAATCTTCTACCAGTGGCTTGGTCTTTGTAGCAAGTAGGAATTCTGCACTCAAACATTTTTGTTTCTGGCCACTTCCAGGAGAGTTGTTCCTTGCAGTCTGTGTGATGGTGTGTACTGTCTGCTATAGTATCTGCTGTGTTATTAGTATTTTATAGTTTCTGCTGCACTCTTGATTACATAATCTCCCAGCTACTCTGGGCTCTGGCACTCCTAGACAGGAGACACAGCAGCTGCAGCCAAGCAACTTTGGTTGTCAATTAGGAGGAAAGAAACTGAGGGAGAGGGGACATGAATAGTGTTAGAAAAAGCATCAAGCCCCAACCTGCTTTCCAGTGTATTAACTATGAAAATAAGCTCCAGAGAATGGTAACTAAAACAAAAACTGTAAGGGCAAGTGGCCAATCCAGACACTGCATTTTGCTGGCTGGTAAAGTTCAGAATGACTGATGGACATGTCAGGATTTGTAGCTCCATCTCACAGCAGGCTCACTATGGACTCTCCAACTACATCTGATTGTTAAAGTGACTTCCAGATGGGAACTACTATATACACATATAAATAAATGTATTTATTCATGGGATTTTGCACTTGAATGCAGAGCAGGCAACTCCAGAAAGACTTCCTAAAGACAGGTCAACCTTCACAAGTCTTTGCTTTGAAAGCATCTTTCAGCAGGTAGGGAGCTGCAACAGCAGGCTGAAGACCCAGAGTTAGAGAAGGACAAGACCAGGATTCCTGTCACCTGCAGACAGGCAGGTTCTAGTGCATCTGAGCAGGAAAAGCACTGATGTGTTCCCTGCTGGACTGCTCAGGAAATCCCTTCTGGTTTGCATCAGCAGTGGAGCAGAGAGCAGAGCACAGCCCTGATACCCCAGCGCTGCCCTGGACACCCTGCCAGTGCCTCAGTGCCCTGTTCTGCTGGCAGCACACGTGTGAGACACTGTCTCCTTTTCTCCCTTGGTACAGGAAGAAGCAGTAGACAAAATACAGCACAGCAGGAAATGTGTGCACTTTCTGGTTCACTCCTATGCAGACAGCAAGTGCTAGAAAGCCTGGATGCATTAGAAATACAAGCAGGTTGTTCTTACTTATTCTCAAGCCGTTGTATTTTTGTAGAGAAGAAATCAGCATAAAATCTGACTGATTCTGTGAAATCAGAACTTGCCCAGTTACACCTACAGAAGTTTGATCAGGAGAATGCTGTTTAAATCCACAGTGTCATGCACAAGCTGCAAACAGTTGTTAAACTATTTTTGCTTACTGTGGGACTAGGTTTTTTTTTCCTTGATGGTAATTGTCAGCATCATCAGTCTGACTACCCAGCTTTCTATAATTTAATGTATTATTCAAAAATTAAACCTGATAACTAGCACAACTTACAAGGGTGAAGTGTTCAAATGAAGGAGATTTTAATAATAAAGAGGTGTGAGGTGTGCACAGTGCAGAGTTCATTTAGGGGTAAGAGATTGAATGAATGCCCTTGCTTTTGAAAGGAAGGGATTGAGGAACCAGGTAAAATTCAGGCTGGGTGCAAACACCCCCTTCAGCTCTGCTGAGGTATCTCATTCCTGAAAGTTCCTCTTCCCCTTGGTTACAAGCCCCTCACCTCAGCATGGCAGTTCTGCTCTCCAGCAGCCCCTCTGTTCCCCACGTGCTTCCCTGCCAGCTTTGCTGCACAGCCCCCATGCAAGCTGCCAGTGGCATGGAAAGCACCTCTGGATTTGTTATGTATAAAAATATTTTAGAACTACTTGCTCTTTTTGAGTGCTTTAGGAAGCCTACCAACCCGCTGCAATTCTCTGCCTCATCTACGTGATGGGGAAAGGATTTTATTTAAACAGAGGGAGCTAATGACAAAACTCCTTTCCCTGGTTTGGTTTTTTTCTGTTATTTTTTTCTGGTCTGGAGTTTTCCCAAGGTGAAGAGGGTGAGCTCTGGAAATCATTAATCCATGGGATTTGTTAATGGTGTATAAAAATTTCAAAAATAATTCGCTATATAAAAATGATTTCCTAATTGATTCTGTCAGAAAGGAACTGAGTAAGACAGCTCTGTCAAAATAGCCAGAATCTCTTTCAGCTCCTCACGTAGATTGTTCTGGTTTATGAGGAGAAAATTATGAAGGTTAAAGTTAATTTTTTTTTTTGTCTTCGAAACAAATCTAAAGAATACTGAGCCTGTCCTTGAGCTTTTGTGTGGGGGTCTTCTGAAGAAAGTGAGTGTCTCTGTGTATCAGTGAACTGAGCTGAACTGAACTGAGGTCAGTTCAGTGTCTTTTTTGAGAACTTTCTTCTGTTTCCATTTAAAATAATGAAGGGAAGACATCAGTGATAAATTGCTCTGAATTTGGGAAAGCTTTGCACATCCTGAGCCAAGTTCATGCCTCATAAAACCCCATTGCATTCGGTGGTTACAATATTATCGTTGAACCTTGTGTTTGTTGCCAAACAAACACAAATGGTCTGAGCAAGAAGGCTTAATTCAATTTGCCATGCAAATACTTCCAGCCTGTGTCACTCACTGTGTCTTAGTCTCTTTTCATATCTCCCAATAAAAGATATTTAGCTATAGAGGCAAAATATCCTTGCCTGGCAATATCTGTAATAAAACCCAGATACAGGGAGGTATACAGAGATTTGTCAGGTCCTTTTGAAATAGTTTCTTTTTGACAAACATGTGTGCTTGCACAATCTTTGGCCCCATCTTCTCCTGTGCAGTGGTAGTTTGGGAAGTAGGTTTTGTTGGGTAGCATGGTTGCAACTGTGCAGAACAAAGTTTGAAAATGATTTTCCACACTCACATGACAGATGTGGCTGATAGGAGAGAAAGGACTTACCTGCACTGTGTTTCCAAACATATTTGTTATGTCCAGTCTGGAGTTCTGAGGTGTTTGGTGGTGCTTTGGGGTTCTGCTTGGATTTTTCCAGAATTCTTTCTTTATTTGTGCTGTGCAGGATTTACAGTGAACACTCGTGGTGTGTTGACCAGGCTGGCAAGCTAGATCGTTTCTCAAATTACTAAATTCCTTGGAAACTTTCAGATTTATCCACTTACACTTCTTTTTAGCACTTTTAATACAAAAACACTGTCATTTTTACCTCACGTTGTTTACTTTGACACCTGAGACTACTTGTCAGTTCTATTTCATTTTCTTCTTGATGTAGCTATACTTCCAGGGAAGTTTTTTTTTTTGTTCTCTCAGCTATTTGGAGATTTAGGGGTAAGTTAAGCAAAATTACTGAGTTATTTGGTTGCAAAATGATGACCACTTAGCAGCATCACTCTGCCCTTGAGGGTTCTGTAGTGGGTATGTACATGTGGCAATTTATATTGCCCTTGCTGTGCCAAAAAACGATATTTTCTCCTTTTTTTTTTTAAAGATAACTGCTGATATGATCATTGATGCATTATTCTGACGAGCAAGGCAAGTTGTGTAAGGAGATAACTTTTACAAGGTGGGCTGATGCAGGTGCAGAAGCAGGCAGGCTTTTAGGGGTGGCTGCAAGGGTTCATTTCTAAATGGCAGCTGCAGGTTTTATAAGGAGAAATTTAGAAGGTGTTCTCTGAAATTGGGAAAGGTAATTCCTTGGTTCTGAAAAAGAAAAGTGGTTGTTTCCTTCAGAGAAAAAGGGTTTGTTAGCAGGGAGAAAGGTGACCAGGTCATTAGCCCTTCTGCCTGGAGAAGGCATAATTTAAAGCTGGTGGTTGTGGTGAATTGCACATTGATTAAACTCCTTATTCTGCAGATGTCTGTGGACACTTGCTGCTTTTCTTTTCCAAATAACCACTTAGGTACTTTTTGCATATTTCCAGTAGACACTGCTGTGTATATATAGGTATTTAAATGCAGAGACTTAGCATATAAAACTGGAAATTCAGTTACCTGTATTTCAGTTGAGGGAAGTCCAGCAACAGTAGGACCAGAACAGAACAGAAGCAGTATCATTTCATTCTAAAGGTTTTTTGCCCCAATGGCTTGTAAAACTACAGTTAGATTCACATTTGTCATACTCAAAGATTTTAAAATAACGTACAAAATCTCGAAATACCTGAACATGTTGTTTTCAAGTTGAATTTGGAATATGTTCACAAGTATCTGTATTAGTTGGTTGAGTTGGTTTGGGTTTGCATGAGAGATTTGTCAGGCGTTTCACATTTCTGCCTCGGAGTTGTGGTGATTGCCTTTTTTAGTGAAACGTTGTCAAACTTAGCTGGCCATTAGCAATATTCTGAAGTCGAGGGTACATTAAGCAGACTTCATTCCATGCATTGATGAGGATGGCCTAAACCTCTCACTCAGGGCAATTAATGAATGAGGGCTGCTTTAGAAGCTATCCCTGGGTTTGCTCTGTTTACCCGCTGTTTTCCTAGAAAGCTCTGCAGCTCTGGGCTGCTCCTGAGAACACCATGTGGGTTATGAACCCTGCTTTTCCACTTAGCAAATGCTCTTACACCCTCTTGAGATAAGGCAGGGCAGCTGTGCAGTGTGGGAAGCACAGTGCCTCCTGCTAAGTGCCAGTTCCAGTGAGATCTGGCAGGAACCCAGACAGGAGGGCACGTCCTGCTGGAGTGGCAGCGTTTAATGGAGCCCGAGTGAGGGCAGTGATTGCTCTGTGAACAGCTTTGGGAGGGCTGCTGCCTGAGAACTTTCACACGCCTCATTTGGCCTCTCTCCAGCTCAAGGTGAAAGGGGGAAGGGTGCAGGAGGAATGTGCTTCAAAAGGGGATTTATCCCTGAGCAGTCAAATTCGGCTGTTGTATGAAAATCTTCCATTCTTACTTGCTAGATAGCTCTGCCCTCTCTTCATCAAGGAGGGCTTCTGTTCACAAAGAACAGCCAGGAAGGTTTTCCAGGCAGATTCCTTTCAGGCTGAAATCTGCACATCTGATGGATATTAAAGAGACTGTGGTATCTGACAAGGATACAAGGCAGCTTCTACATTGATTGGGCTACTTAGAGATTATCTCACTCCTTACTTGTTAGCAGGGTCAGAGGTGTCCCATAGAAAAGATATCCCCAGCCCACTAACAAACAGCAGGTGCAGCCTCTGCCTGAGAACTCCAAGAGAAGTTGCCAGGACTTTGGCAAGGCTCCCCAGCTCTCCCTGCCCAGCACCTCATTTTATGGAAAGGAGGTCCCTAAGCCCAGTTCTTCCCTAATTTTTCATCAGCTGCAGACCTTAGAGGTTTGCATTACTGTGGTTTTGAACATGAGCCCACAAACATCTAGAACAAATGAAGCAGTATTCTTGGGGAAGGTCACAGCAAAGGATGCCCAGTAGGTATTTATGCACTTGAGCTCTGTATTTTTGTTAATAAATGAGAAATGGTTCTTTAGATACTTTCTGTGGGAACTGGTGGCTCTCGTTTGGATAGCATTGAGCAACGATGATTAAATTCAGATTGGGTAAAGTATAATGAAATAAAATGGTGCTTTATTAAAGCCCTTTGATTTCAGTTTTTTAGTTTGTTATATACAATCTGGCCTGTTTGATGCAAGTTGTTGCCTTTTCAAAACTATTACACCTTAACTATGTAAAACATAAAAATTAAAATTTAACTTTCTGGCAAAGATACGTCTCTATCCAATTTCTACAGCAGAGATGTAATTGTCTTAGCATCGTTGTGTTTTGGCATAATTTGAAACTGTTCTCTTTAAAATGTGTTTATTGCATAGTTAATTTACAATGAAATGTTTCTTGGCAAAACAAGCTAAAAATCTATATTGACATTGCCTTTTGGACAAGTTGTGGACAGACACCTTTTATCAGAAAAATCTCTTTTTTTTAAAGTAGTTAAACTGAAGTACTGTTGAATAATCAGTGGAGTTAATGCATTCAGTTTTATTTTGTTTCATTTTTCACCCCCATCATCATTATTTCCCAGTCTAATCACACAGCTGTCATCACTGCACCCTTTCCCCAGTGTCCTTGGTGTCTTTTGGGGTGGTTGGTGCATTACGAGGGAAAGAACGTTCAGGTTCCTTCCACTGTGCAGCTGGACAAGGCCGGGACTTAGAGGCTGATCTTTGCCTCCATCAGTGCTTGGCTCTCGGGCTGTCCTCACTGCCTCTGCCCTGTTGTTTCAGATAATTCAGCCCCTCTTAGACCTGGAGCAGAACCGCAGCAAGTTGAAGTTGTACATCGGCCATCTGACAGCCCTGTGCCACCAGCGCGACCCCCTGATCCTGCGCGGCCTCACCCCGCCCGCCTCCTACCACCTGCAGGATGACCAGGCAGCCTGGGAGAAGGAGCTGCACAAGATGACCCAGGAGCAGGTGAGTCTGTGGGCTCCCTTCTGTTGGCATTCTTTTCCCTTCAGAGTCTCCTGGCTTCTCCAATCACTGATGCAGCATCAAAATTTCTTCACTTTTACATTTGCCATCCTCCTCTATTAAAGCCTCACAGCTCCTATGGTATAAATCCAACACCAGGCATTATTTTGAACCACCTGGTCTGTCAGGTTGGGATGAAGCAGTGGGTGACAAAACCTGTAGAATGTATGGGAGGCACCTCTGAAAATCAGAGTGGATATGGGCAAGGTTTGGGTAGCACTGAAATAAACTGCCTCGTTAATTCGAGGTGTGGTGGTCTTCATATATCGTCAGGATCTGTGGGGACAGGTGGTAGTTGCTATTTGATCAAGAGATGTGGGTAAAGAAAACAGGAAGGGCTTTTTCTTTGTCAAGTTCTTCTGAGTAGTAAGCCCAAAAATCATAGTTCCCATTGAAACCTTGCTAGTCCATTAGCAACATTTATGGGTTACACAGTACAGAAAGCATTGTGAGGAATTGTGAGAAAAGGGAATAACCTAAGTTGTTCTGGAAAGAGAAAAGAATTCTTTTTCTGTCCTCTCACATTATTGTCTTAATTCTGCACTGATGTCACCACAGTTGTTTAAAGTTACTTCTCTATTCACAATTCCCAAGCATAAATAATGTCAGCTGAAATAAAATGTAGCTGTCTCTTCTGCTTTCCCATACTCACTCAGAAGGTATTTAAGAAGCTTCAGTTGCAAAACACAAACTAATGATGTATTTCAATTTACAAAGCAGACTTTTCATTTAAGCCATGGAGCTTTTCTGTTTCTAGCTGCAGAGTTTCCTTTGTGCTTTAAGTATTCCCATGGGGGGTGGGAATCAGTTCTCCAGATTTGCAGAAGCCCATCACAGAACACCCATTTTTGCATCTTTGGAATTTTAATGAGTTTTGTAAATGACTTCAAATCCAGTGCATTAAATTCACTCCTGTCCCTTCTAATATGATCTTCTGTAGATAATGCTTTACAAGCCTCAGTGGGAAAATATTAATCCTCTTGAATGTTAAGAAGTGCTAACATGATTAGGGAGGATACATTTAACCAACACCAATAATATTTAAGCATGATGCCAACGTATCCACTTCTCACCAATGAGGTTACCTAGTTTGGTTTGGCTGTTTGGGGTTTTTTTTATAAATAGTTAAGAATTCCTTTTTGTACTGCTGCTTTTGGAGCTGTTATTTCCCTCTGCAGCACCTTGTATTGACAAAGGTTGGTTTGCTGTGTTTCATCATAGCCAATATACTTGGTAGATCTTTCACATCTGCTGAGGAGACCCAGGTACAAACAGCAGGAGTTTTCTGGGACTGCTTTTGGTAGACACAGCTGGTATATGAAGTGGATTTCACCTTTTCACACTTCCAGTGCATCCACGGTGACCCACAGACACCAATGTACAAAGAGTTGTTGGGAAAGTATCTGCCAGCATCAACACCATGGATCTAAGGGGAATTTGTTGCCACATAAATAATTCCATAGTCTCAAAGTTGGCCTGATAATTGGTGTGCCTCTTATCCATAAGTGTCTTGACACTCCCATTAAGTTCAGTGATTGTCCTGAGTGACTTCAACTGATTACAGAGTAGGCAGAGTTGGAAAGGACCCAGAAGGATCATCGTGTCTTATCTCTGCCCAAGACATTCCCAAGAATCACAGCAGGTGCCTGAGAGCATTATCCAAACACTTCTTGAACTCTGTCAGCCTTGGGGCTGTGACCACATCCCTGGGGAAGATGGATTGTAATCAAGCTGTGGGGCCAGGATACTATATCATTCCTTGTTGGCATTTTATCAAAGACATTTTGTAAGGCTGACTTATTGTAGTAAAATTTTGGTCCATTTGTAATGAAGAACTGAAGCCAATACTTACGAGTATATGGTGTCTCAAACCCTAATCTAAAATAATATACTAGACTAAGCTGTGGACAGTAAAGAATCTAAAGTGCTCAGAACTGTGTCATTAAATTGTTCCTGTGGTGGAAAATGTCCCTTTGAGCCAGTTCTGACCCAATGTCCCCAAATAAGCCACCCAGTACTGTTTCTGGAACTATCATCCTTCAACCAGTTCATGTCCTGTTTGACTTTTCTTACTAAAGAGCTGAAGTTACCAGCAGGAAAGAGGAATGTTCCAAGTCTTGACACTAAGAAATAAAAATTCCATTCATTCATTATAAATAATTGCATTATCCTAGCAATTTCTATTAAATACCACATTTTCTTTCCCTTTGTCCTAGAGGTATCATTATGTGAATATCCTTCAGCTCTGTAGAACGACTGCTCCGTTTCACATTTCAGATAGTTGCCTGTAAGTGTGGGATTTTAGTCCTCTCTGAAAGGAAATGGCATTAAGAACATAATTATATGGGCCACACTTTTATTTATAGTTTGGATTTTGTTTTGCTCTTACCTGTACAAAAGAAAAGAATGGAGTAGAAAGTGGAATGTGCTGAAAATGCTCGCTTCGGTGTGTCAGAGGTGTGCAGTGCTCTGGGGTTGAGAGGCAGCAGTGTGAGAAAGTGAAAAGAGCCAAGGAAAGAGCAGATTTGAGAAGCAGGCAGCAGTGTTACATTTGTTAATAGCTTAAGGACTATCAGCAATGTTCCTTAGCATCTCAAATCCAACTGTAAATGTGCAGAATCTCGTATTATGGAGAATTTCTTATTTTCAAGAGGTCCTGCAGTGGTACTTGGAAAAAATATTTCTTTCAACAGCAGATCTATGCAATTAAAACAGTTCTGTTAACCCTGGAAGTAGGAGGCATTTTTCCCCCTGGCTCCCTCACCAGAGGCTCTTTGCAGCCGTGTCCAGCACGTCCTGGCCTCCCAGGCTGCTGGGGCTCCTGCCAGTTCCTGCTGCCCCCAAGGCCCAGGCTGGTCCCTGGGCACTCAGCCTCTCCCTCCTTCCCCAGAGGTGTTCCTGGCACGTTTGCCCTGTGACCTGGGCATCAGCAGCAGTCTTGGAGACCTGGGCTGGGGCATCTCCATCAGAGGTTCTCTCAGAAGTCACCTGCTGTGGGAGCTTGTCTCACCCCACTGACTACCAAGGGTTGCCCCTGTGAGTTAGAGAGAGGCACTTCTGAAAAATCTTTGTGATCATCAATGATCTTTAATTGTGCAGGAAGGTTGTCTCCCCTCTCCCTGTGCACCAGCTCCAGCCAAAGCACAGACCTTCTAGGAATTCCTGCTTACTAATCCTCTCCCAAGCAGCCAGGAATGCCTTTTCTGCTGGGCTGCCTGAAGCAGAGGAAGGAGAAAGGTGATAATGTCACTTCACTGTAGCAGCCACAACCTGCTGTGTCAGCTAAACACTCATGGCTTGGTTCCAAGGAGCAACATTTACCTTGCACTTAATTCACATTTCAGTCTCCACAGAGCAATGGTAAGCTTGGTGCACAAAAGGACACCAAACCTCATACCTGTAGCTGTCAAATGTCATTTTAAAACTGCACATTTGATTGCTAAGTTCTGAAAATATTCAACACGTATTTTGATTTGTTACACAAACAGTATTGCAAGTGGGATAAACTTTAATCTAAATTACAAATAGCCATTTTACAAACATCCTGTGTACTTTGTTCTGTTTCTGCTTGTGTTCTTCTGTGTCATCTATGAGGAATTACTCAACTTGCTTAGTTTCTGTAAAGAAATTACTCTGCTGTGATTTGCATTTAGTCATTCTAAATAGTTCTATTACCTCAGAGTTTACCCTTGTCT
Source organism: Rhadina sibilatrix (assembly GCA_013400275.1). Classification (NCBI taxonomy): domain Eukaryota; kingdom Metazoa; phylum Chordata; class Aves; order Passeriformes; family Phylloscopidae; genus Rhadina; species Rhadina sibilatrix. The sequence continues at coordinate 54,254 of VWYO01028193.1, read as the reverse complement.
TCCTTTTCTGACTGCTCTTCTATTAGCTTGTTATCTTCCCCCACTTGATTTATGTCATTTATTTTTAATTTGTAATCTTATGGGAATGCATAATGTATTTTAAAGTTAAACAGTCCACTTCTGGTCTCTGTTAGAAATTAGAAGTAATAATTGCAACCATTTATATCCTTCTCCATGTGCAAATCTATTTCCTGAGTTTGGTTGAGAAAGCAATGGACATGGGAACTCTCTAAAACTGTTACATTTAAAGCATTTTAAACTTTGGTATTTAATGTGTCAGCCTTGGATGAGAACAGTGTCATAGTTCTTAAATACTGGTTAAAATCACAAATGTTATCTGTAAGTTAGCCATGTCCATGATGCTGTGCCATCATTCATTTCTATTTGTCCATGAAATCGCTAATATTAATTAAAATACCTACTAGCAATTAAAATACCTAGCTCAAAATGAGATCTAAAGGGAAGGACACTGATCTCAGGACATCATCAAGAGTTGTGTTTGTGTGTGGTGTGTCAGAACACGAGAGTGGTCTCACTTGGAGCAGTCCTACAGCCCCAAGCTGTTCCCTTGTTTTCCCAAGGGCAGCTCCCCTCTCCTCATGTTCTGCTCTCAGCAGCAAGTCCTGTTCCTCTGGGCCTTGCTCAGACACCTCCTGATGCTAAGCTGTAGGTTCTGCTTGGCCTTATGTCTCTTTTCAGGTTAGGAATGGTTCATGTTAATTATTGGCAGTATATATTTTGGTTAAAATTAGTCATTCCACGCACAAATAAAAATGGGCAACGTTATGGCCTTGTGGATGTTGTTTAAAAAGACAAGGCTGTTTCATTTGAAATATTACTTTTAATTTTTGAAGGCATGTTTTTGAAATGTTTTGAAAAAGGTAACATAAACCCCAAATTTCCAGATAGGGCAGAAATATTAAAGGGTTTACATTAAAAAAAATCTTTCCTTTTTTTTTGGTTTTTGAAATTTGTTAGACTGGATTTCCATCCTTGTAACCCTTTCTTTTGGCTCTTTTATAGGTATATAGTTGAGAAATAAAGGTTTCTATGTAGTTAGCTCTCACTGCATCAAACACACATTGACACTGGTTTGTCTGGGTAGGTGCAAAAGCTCTTGACCATTTGCCTCAGCTACAGTGAAGTTTTAACTTGAGACAAAACAAAGGGTTAGATTAAATCAGTGTAATTTCTTATTGATGCTCACTTCTGTTACTTTAAGCTCTAAATGTATTTTTCAGACTAACCATAACCTGATCCAGAAACACTTGAACTTTGGAGAAACATAATTCTATATCCTGATATTGTATCCTTATAGAAGTTCTTCACTAACTTTATTTTCGTGCTGCTCTACAAGCTCTTCATATTCTGTGCTCAGGTTTCTGCCCATAGCCCAAGGTGAGATGCCAATTTAGCTGTGTTTGCCTTTTTTCCTCAGTGTTCCTGTGGAATTGTTAATGAGGCAAAAATCACACTGGGGGGTATAAGTAAGTTTTAAAGAATCTAAGTTTAATTTTGCCTTGTTTCCATTATGGGAAAAGCAGAGGCCACGAAGCTTCTGCAGAGCAGCAGCACAATTCATCCAGTGTGCATATAAAACCAGAGCATCCTGTTTTTTAACCATGAAGTTACCTTCATATGTATCATTCACATGACTCTGAATGTCAGCTAATCTTTAAATAAGTTCTGAAATATCTTGGAACAGAGAAGCTGAATTTGTGGTGAATTGTTAGGGTTTTTTTTTTTTTCCGTGATGGAGTTTAACTATAAATGGAAAATTATTCCTATCATGACTTGCTCTAAACCCAGGAAGGAAGGCAGCAGTGCTGAAAAGTGTCTGAATCTATTGCAGATTATCTGCAAGCTTTCTTTCCCCTGAGATGCTGAAGGCCATTTCTGTTCTTCTGTCCAAAGATAAATACTGTGAAGCACTTCTGGGGTCCTTGCTGTCTTTTTCTTTCTGAGCTGCCTAAACTTACTTGTCATCAGTTGGACAAAAAACATATCTGGCTTTGCCTTCTCATTTTTGGTCATGTGAATCTCCTCATATCCTCAACTGGAAATGCCTACAAAAAAGGATTGTTCACGTTTCTTTATTTTCATAGGAAAATGGCATGGGGAGGATTACACCATGTCTGCTTGCATTCACTAGAAAAAAAATCTAGCAACCCAGGAGCAGAACTGATGCTCTTAATGCTCTTAGAGAAACCTCCCTGAAACCTGGACTTGCAGACATCCAGGTGGATCCAGTTCTGCCACTGGGAACTGGATGTTCCCCTGCCTGCTGGAGGAGTGGCGCCAGTGGGGACGAGATCCCTGATCTAGAAATGCTGCCACCAGCCACAGAGCCAATTAAGATGTCTTTGTTGGAGTAGGAATCACATTATTAAATCTAGCTGTTCTGAAGCTAGCAAACTCAACTCAAGGCTATCATTGCTATTTTTCCAAAGACATTTCACCACAGACATCTGCCAGCCAGCTGTGTAGACTTTCTGTCTGTGCTAATTTGTCAAGTATTGTTGCTGGCCTTCAGCATTCAGAGCCATCTCCTTTTGAGCTCTTGATGGTCAAAAACTCTCTTCTTGGAAATGCTTTCTTCCTCTGGTTAAGTTGGTTACTTTTGTTTGGTTGCCTTTGATTTATTAGCTTTGGCATGAGCTTATTTTTTGGGGCTTATCTTGATTTTATAAGGCATCTTACAAATACGTAAATGCTGGCTAGTAGAGCAAGAAACTGAGACTTCACTGATCTTGCAGTATTGCCCCACTGAAGACAGCATCCTGCAGGATTCTCCCTTGTCCACCAACCCTCTGAAATTCAGTCTGTTGTTTTTATATTTCATTAATTGAATTGCTTTGTCCTTTCCTGGAGCTTGACCTGGAGGATTTGGCTGAAAGGCCAGGAATAGGGATGCTGTCTGGGCAGGTGGTGGTGGTGCAGGACCTCTGCTTTCCCTGCTAACACTGCCCTCTCCTGGTTCTCCTCCTGTGGCCCGAGAGCTCAGGACCCTTGCAGGTGCCAGATAAGAAAAGGAGAATGACAACCTTGGCTGTTCCTCCTGTTGCTGCTCTCTCCCAACTCCATGGCCTCCCATCCTTGGATGGATGGCCCTGTGCAATCTTTGTGCCCAAGGAGGCACAAGGCAGCCCTGTCTGAGTTCAGGGTTCAGAGCATTCCCAGGAGTGCACCAGGGCTGAGGGGTTTGCAGGCTGCTGCACCTGTACCTGCAGCTGTACCTTTACCTGTACCTGCACCTGTACCTGTACCTGCACCTGTACCTGTACTTGTACCTGTACCTGTACCTGCACCTGCACCTGTACCTGCACCTGCACCTGTACCTGTACCTGTACCTGTACTTGTACCTGTACCTGTACCTGTACCTGTACCTGCACCTGCATTGCCAGGATCTCACCAGGCTCCCAACCCCAGCCTGAGGCACTCCCTGAGTCCCCTGGATTTAATATCCAGCACCACTCCTGCCTGCTTCTTCCGACTCTCTCAGTCCTGCTTGCTGACTGGACCTTTCCTAGGCTTATCCACGCCCT
>VWYO01028193.1:33055-50468 GCA_013400275.1 Rhadina sibilatrix | reverse complement strand
TCCTCTCCTCTCCTCTCCTCTCCTCTCCTCTCCCCCTCCCCAGCCCCTGTCCCTCCGGAGCAGATCAGGTTGCCTGTGCCTTGTGATTGTTGGCAGGAGCCCCTCTGGGGTGGCGCTGGCTGCAGTGTGAGTGCAGCGGGCAGTCGGAACAAAGCACGCAGAGCACCTTAACCAACATCAGCAGGCAAAGCCCCGGTCATTTACTCGGTGCTGCCCTGCTAGATGGGAGCAGTGCATTCTCATTTCCTTTCTCACACTTCTGTCTACAGAAGCCTGCCCGTAACTTCCTTAGAAAGCGTTTTTATTTATGCCATAGTCGTTCTTATGCTGTTTGTTTGTAAGCAGTGTTTCTTGCAGAAGCAATCTGCTGTGCTTTGCTTGATACCATCACTAAACAGAGACATGCCGTTGTACCTGATTAGAATTTTAATTGTAGAAATCTAACCTTTGCCACTGCATTGTACTTTTAAAGTGGTAAAATGATCCCTGCTGTGCTGCTGCCTGATAGTTCTGCCTCTTTTTAAAACCTGCACTGAGCAGTGTTACAGAAGTGCAAAACACAGATCGAGACATTTGTGTACTGATGAACAGTTACCCCTTCAGGCATGAAAAATGCCAGTTGGAAATTCTTTCCATGTCATATATTAACACAGTAGAGTTCCAATAAAAATACTCATCAGTTAGCAATAAGAAATGTTACAGAACTGACAGATAATATTACGTTTTTAAAAACCACACAAAATTTAAACCAAGGTTCAAATAAGATAAGATAGTTGCTCACAGCAGCTCAAAAGGACAAAGAACTTTGGCTTCAGAAGCTGGAAATAAGCTTCAGAATCCATCTGAAGTGTATGTACCTGCAACATATATGCTTGTCTTACATTCATAGGGAATATACCTCATTAGAACAAAATCCTATCACTAAAAAAATATAAGAGCTTTTTGATGTACAGTGTAGGGCAGGGCTGTCTGCATGAAAGCTTCTCCAGTCTATCCATCCATATCTTCTGACCTAGTGAGGGGTGTGCTTCTCCTGGTTCTCTGAGGTCCTGAGACCACTGTGAGTACAGTAATCCCTAAAATGCTTGCACCAATTGCAGTCTTCCTTGGGATTCTGCACAGTTCACAGGCCAGCATGGACCTTACCAATTGCTGGGCAGCTAAACAGGTTACTGAAGGCAGATGTTCCCTGCTCTTTGGAGACTCTGTGGGCCCCTAAATCTGGCAATGGCATTAGGCTCAATGCTAAAAAGCTGTGTTTGCATATGTTGTGTGACATGGTTTGGGACACCACTTGTTGCAGAAACTGTTTATAAACTGTAGACAGAGTGAATAATACAAAGTTTGAAATTCTGTGTCCCGTTCTGAGCCAATTAGAGTGATTTGAAGAACGAATAACCCAACAGGAAATGCAGAGTTAGTAAACAAAAATTGTGTATGTTCCACTGCAATTGTGGGTAGTCATCTTCTGACTGAGTTAGGAAAGAGAGTTTCTGAAAATTAGTAATTCCTCAGGAAAAACAGAATTCTGCTTAACTCTGGGTGTCTTATGTATAATTATGTGACGTTGCTATTGATTTCATATTAGGAATAATTCTTGAGTAATGACCTATGAAACATCCCATTGTTCAGGAATGAAAGTCAAACGATTTAAAGCAGTGCACTATTTAAAGCTCTTGGAATATGGTTGCCTTCAGAAAAAACATTCTACAGAGGAAGTTTTTCTCATATTTATCATAGGGCAATGTATTCAGGAGTAGTTAAGTCATGTGGACATGGTCTTTACTGGGAAGGTGACAAACCTGGTCCTGTAGAACGAGAAAGTGAAATAAAGGGGATGGAGAGCGTTCAGTTCCAGGTGAGGGAGTCACTGAGGGAAGTGCCCAGCTCTGGCAGCTCCCTTCCCAAAGCAGGGTGTAGCCAGGCCTGCTGGGCAGGGCTGTCCCCGTGAGCACCCTGAGCAGGGTGGTGACCGTGTCTCTGTGTGTCCCTGCAGCTGCACCAGGAGCTGGAGAAGGGCGAGAGGGAGAGCGCGGAGCTGCAGGAGTTCGCCAACGCCATCCTGCAGCAGATCGCCGACCACTGCCCCGACATCCTGGAGCAGGTGGTCAACGCCCTCGAGGAGTCCTCCTGACCTCGGCCACCAGCCACCCAGAGCACAGGCCCAGTCAGTCCACGGAGCCCTGGGAGGGGAGAGCTGTGTGAAAGACAGAACGCGGAGCAGAAACTTCTGGTGCACCTTTGACAAAGAAGACAAAGGCAAAAGAACCCTTCTCAAAACGACGTGCTCTCTAGGTTCTTCCAGTCTTTGATTAATCAGCCATTTTTGTATTCATCTTCTCACTGCCTTTCTACTTTAGAATGCAATTCCCCCTTGACTTTGGTGGTGGTGACTTTTGGATACAGCTAAGCAGAGCTCTTCCAAGCCTACTGAGCAAAGAAGAGGGGATCCACTGAACACGAGCAGCTCTAGTTCTCCAGGAGGTTGCAGAAGAGTAGCCCTCGCCTTTCATTCATATATTGCTTTTTCCCTCTTATCTTCTTTCCCTCTTCCTGTTTTTTTATTTTCATGAAAGCTGAAAGCCTGAATTTCATAGTGCTAAAACCAAACCTGAATGTGCTCTGATTATGGCTCGTGGCTGGCCAGCATCAGCTCGCTCAGGTCTTGCTGCCTGTCTCAATGCTTCTTATGTTCTTAAATAACAGAGTGAGGAAAGGAAAGTTTCCCTACTTGCTCCTGTTAGTCATTTCATCTAGCAGCTGGGAAAAAAGGTAGGCATACTGGTACTTTCTGTTTACTTAACTTGGATCTTTATTGTTCACTGGTCTGATTCTGAAGTACTAGGTGGGGCATTTTTTGAGGTAACTGTTTTCATCTGTTGATTTTTGGGGGGTTTTAGATGAGGTTTCTCATCATAGGTCTGTGTCTCCTAAGTTCTTACTTTATAGAGAGCTCTCTCTCTTTGAGCAGGTGTGGTCAACAGGTCAGTTCCCAGCTTTAACTTGTATAGTTTGTCCAGTTTTTCAGGCCATAACTTTGTGAACACTAGCTGTCATCAGAACAGGCATTCTGTAAATGAGAAATTTGCATCATTTAGCTTAAAAGAATAATTTTAGGGCTAAGCTAGGTAAATCAGTAGCATAGTTCTTACTATAATTATAATTTAATTTATTTTGGTTTAGCTGACGAGGAATGAGTTTGAGTTCAGAGCAATAACCCTTGTGAAGAGGAGCATCTCTGCTGGAGTTGGCACCCAGCTGAGTAGATAGGTGTAAAATCACAGCTTTACTTAAACCAGTGCAATTCTTCTGTGTATATGAGAGGCCTTAGTTTTATTCCCATCCACCTCTGACACTCGTTCCAGCTCCTGCTGATAGGTAATAAGGCCTGAACTGCCAGGTCAGTTTGTGGTAGCAAGTCAGAAATCCTGTTTTATGAGTAGGACTCGGGTGTTCATTCTTGGACTATGCATTGATGGGGAGACACGTTTTCCTGGCTGCCAGTGGTTGTGTGTGTCTGGGGGCATCTGCAGGACAGAACCCTGTAACACGTCCCCCTGTGCTCCTGGAAGGAGCTGCTCCCTTTGCCTGGCTCATTACTTCAGAGAGTGAGGGGAAGGCAAAAGGAGAGCAAATATCAGCACAGCACTGGAAGAAATCGTGGGTTTCTAGTCACTAGCTAATTATGAATCCTCTCAGTAAATCTCCCATTCAGAGCCTGCAGTGTGGCTTACTACATTTTGACTTAATCACTAAGCTGTTAAGCTAAGGAAAATGTTCAAGGCTCTTTCAAGAAAACTGCATTTCTTACATCCCTCAGCACAGCTGCCTGTAGGTCTTTCACACCTTGTTTTTATCTTTAGAAGTGACCAATTGCTTCCAACAGAAAGGAGATCAGCAGAAGCTTCAGTAAGGGAAGATGTACCCTGTACAAGCACTGAAAATTGGGAAAAACTTGAGACCTTGTGTACCTGTAGACTCTATTGAAAACTAGCTAATTTAAAATAAATCATATCCCCATTGATTCTGCTGTAATAATGCAGCAGAAGGAGCTGCATTCATAGCCAGGGTGTCTAGGAAGAGGTCTCAAGAGGTGAATCACTCCTTTTGCAACTTTGAAATTGCCAGTGCTTTGCACATCAGGAGAACTAGCTGTAGTTCCCCCTGTAATAGCAGCCTGTGTCTGAGGTTTTTTGTGTGTGGTGCGTGAGGAGAGTAATGGGAACCTGGGTGTGTGGAAGGGGGACGCCGGAAGGGCAGCAGACAGTGACTGTACACACTGCTGGGCCGTGCCTCATCCCAGAGCCACCCCTCTGCTCCCATTGCTTGAGTCAGCACCTTTCCATAGGAGCTGTTGTTTTGAAATCTCTCCTCTTGCTTTTTCTTCATCACCCCTAATTACTGACTGAAGGAATTTAATGCCGCCTGTAAAAGCATCAGAGCCATCAGCCCGGCATCATCGGCCACCGCCACCCCTCCTGACTCTCATTAACTTATATGGTCACATCTCCAGCTGCCCTGCTTCCCTGCTGTAAAACAATCCTTCCTCTGTGAGAAGCTGTGGAATTTCCCTTATCGATGGTTCAAATGACTCCTGCTTGTAAACCTCTTACTGAGATGTTCCTTGATAGCGTTCCTGCTGGAGGCAGGGGCAGGGGGAGGGGATGGGAGCCAGGGGCCATCACTTGGGCTGTTATTTCAGTTCCCTGGCTCTACTGCCTTGCTGCTGCTTCTTCAGCATCTCTAACCCAGCTGGTGGCCGCATTTCTGTGGTTCCAAGTGCCCCAGCCAAAGGCCTGGTGCTGTCACGGCAGCGCGCAGGGTCCGTGCGTCGGCAGCCAGGTGAAGCTCAGTGTTTACACATCTCCCAGCCTCTTCCCAGGGAGGATTTGTCAAGCCTGGCTGGTTTGCACGCTGGCCATTTGGTCTTTTATCTGCCAGCCACACACCTGCTGTTCCTTCCATCTGAATTGCTGGGCCCTGGTGATTTTTCTCGTTAACCACTGTTATCTCCTAAGTCTTGCAGCCTTCCCATCTTAAAGATTGATCTTAAACCTCTGTAAAGTGCTTTCAGGGAGGGAGCAGATCTCATTTAGGAACAGTCTTGATCCGACTTGATCCTCACTGAACTGTTTCAGGTAATCTCTCTGATCCTGTGTCGACAGAGATCCTGTGGTGAATAGCTCGAGGAACTTTGGGCTTTGGGAGGTGCTGCTGGCCACCATTTAATGCTGAGCGTGACCACTGAAAGCTTTTTCTTTTCACTCGTACAGAGTGCCACACCATTGGCCTTAAGGCAACAAAGGGATTTTTATTCTCAGAACCCATCATGGGATTGCATATAGGGCACAGGGGAGAAGGGCCATATGTGGCATATACCCTGCGGTGCTCATCCAGTTGCCTCACCCACCACTGCTCTTTTAAGGTCTTATTCCCAAATGTCGCAGTCAGGCAGATGCAGACAGTTCCCTACCACAGTGGTCCTGCAGTGCAGCAGCTCTAGGAAATCAGGGGCCCTTCCCAGGGACCCTGGGGAAATTTGTTTTTTCTTCTCCTGTTGAATGAAGTTCCATTTGCTACAGGAACTGTGAAAGTTTTAATTGCTTTAATATTACTTTTTTTTCTTCCGAGCTGTCATTTGTAGAGAAGCTGAGAGATGTAAGGACTCAAGGAGCTGTTCCTAGAAAATTAAGTAGGTCATTTTGGCAGGGTTTGGGCTGAAAAATAACCAGAGCCTGAAGCCCATGTACACTGTAAAAGCTGACACTGCAACCACACTTGTCCATAATGTCCACAAGTCCAAGTCCATATTTTCCTCTGAATCCAACCTCATGTAAAACACTAAAAGGACGTAACACTAGAATTGCAGGGTGAGGACATGAGCACTGTTTGCCATTGGAAGAATGACCTGGCATGCTCCCAGATGAAGCTCTAAGCTTCTCTCTTGTTTTGACTGCCTTTAACCAGCTTTCACTCCAGAAAATGCCAAACCCTCCTTGGAGTTTCCAGTTTTTGCCAATCCTGGGGACAGAAGGTGAAGGTCCGACGTGACGCGCGGAGCCCCATGCGCCGTTTCTCCTTGCACGGCTGGAATATCCCTTCTCTGGAAAATTTCCTGGTACTTCAGGGCTCTGAAATTTGCACAAGGGAGCATAAATGTCATCAATCTTGTAGAGATCACTCTGATTTTTAAACCAAAGAGGTTTTTTAAACCTCTTTTTGTTTGCCCAGTAATTCCCACCCGTTCTGCTGCTAGTGCTCGATTTGTTGGGAAATTTTTACATCTGATGAGGGTTTGACAGGGTTGAGTCCCCACTCCTGTGCTAATTGCCAATCGCTGCCACTGCAGGGGTCTTCACAAAGGACGTAGAGTCATGCACTGATACCATTTTAAAGCAGAAATGTCACTACAGACGTAACGCGTGTATCCCTCAAGTGACTCCAGTGGAACGCTGAAGGGAAGGAGCACGACCAAGGCATCTGACAGGGGAAGGAAGCCTCTCCTCAGCTCCAGGCCCGTGCTGGAAGAGGCCCCAGGAGAGGCCGTGGAAGGCTGAGGATGACCAACACTGCCCCGGCGGGCTGGGAGGGTCGGGCACGGGGCATCGGGGCCGTGGCGCCTGGCAAGGCCAACTCTGCTGACCCCTCTTGTCTGCCTGGTGAGGAGGAGGAGTGTCAGGGGTTTTTTTAAACAACACGATGTTTTTAATTGTTTTTTCCACGTAAATGGAAGGAACCTTACGCAACAGCAGATCCTTCTGAACAAAATGGCTGTGTCCGCTGACTATTTTTAAAACAAAAAAAAAAAAAAAAGAGAAAAAACTGTTTCAAAACTTTTTAGTGTCAAAAGCATAAACTCAGAAATCCTGACTTTTTCCAGTGTGTGTGGTGAGTGCTGTAACCCTGTCATCAGTATCTCCCCTGACTTTTTCAGGGGTGTTTTTTCCTGTTTTGTTTTCTGCTTGTCGATATTGTCTGTGTGGTCCTAAGGCTGGGGCAGTTACCAACAATGTGTGTCTGTTGTCGGATTGAAAAAAAAAAGATAGTAGTAGAACTGAAAAAGATGTGTTTTTAAAAAATATATAAAAATTAATTTCATTAAAAGGAATTCAAGTAAAGAAGCAACAAAGCCATGACTCCTCCTCTCGGGATTGTATGGAAAAGGATTTGTGGGCTTATAATTATAACCAGTTGCCTTTCACAGGCGTTTGAGGTCCAAGGCAGCTTGGCCTCTTAGGAAATGTTACAAACCCTGTATAAATTCCTGCTTTCCCAGGTTTATACTGTACATGTGTAAGACAGAAATGGGCAGAATGAAACAGTATTTTGGAAGTCCATCTTTTCTGGTAACAGTTGCCAACACCAGGTGTCCCCTGAGATGGGAACCACTGATGTGAATGGGCCAAACGCTTTGGCCAAATTTCTGTTTCCTCCATCCCACCCCTTGATGCCAGGGACACGAGCAGTGCAGGTCAGCTAGTGCAGGTGTTGTGTGTAGGCTCACTGTCAGAGTTGTATTTGTATTTCCTTGCCTCTGGTGTTGCTCACGGACCCAAGCAGGAAAGGCCCAGCAGCCACTTCTGCTCTGGTTCCATCAAAGACTTGCATTGCTTGGAAGGAACAGCATGAGGCTAAACTGGCCTGTGAGGTTAACCAAAAAACCCCTGACAAATCACTTTACCTGTGAACATAGGCAAAGAATTTCATTAAGTGAATGTATTTTCATGATGGAACTTAACCATATGCTGTTTGTCCCCATTTTGCAAGCTTAGTTCAGACCTTGAAAATCAAGTCGATGTGCTTTGCTATTAAGTAGATATTCCCATTAGGCTCTTGGTACTTTGGTAGGGCTTTTTGTTCAAAATGTTCGTTTCTTTCACTTGGAAACCAGAAAAAAATGTATCTGTTGGTCATGTATGCTCTTTATTTGTTATAAAATGTGGTAATCTTAAAAACCAAATTCGAAGCCAAATTTTAAAAGTGGGCATTGTTCCTTTTATCTGCCCCATCTTCCAAGCTCTCTGTGGACAAGGCCAGGTCCTCCCTCCCTCACTGCCCAGGGGTGGCTGCATTTGGCCCCTCATTACACACTCATTACAGTATAACTGGGGAGGCTTTAGTGTAAGATGCCTTTATTTGTTCAGATGCTGGAGGAGGACAAATCCAATGGGACCACAACCAGGGGAATAACTCCTGTGCTAGCCCAACATGCTGCTCCAGGCCCACTAGAACAGAATATTGCCGTTTCCTTCAAGGCAGTGACTGAGGAGAGCTCCACACACCAGCCGTGGAGCTGAATTCTGGGGGGTGCTCCATCCACTCCACAGACACAGAGCTCTCATTTGCTTTGGAGGAGACCTGTTGCACTTTAGTGGAGGGGGAGGCAGGCTTTAGGGACAGGAGCTGGTGTACTTGAATTCCTTTTGGAAATGACAGCAGCGAGAGACATTGGTGTCCGTGATGCAAGTGCACACGCTGCCTTCAACTTGTATGTGTTTTATTGCTGGAGTCATGTTACTGACAGGATAATGAAATTGCAAAGAAAATGTGTTATATTCAACTCTGCCTTGATAATATAAACACTTTGTTCATTTTTCTTTTCTTCTTTTTTTATTCACAGACTAAGTTCATCAGGAAATTATAAAATTATTTAAAAATTCTGTGCCTTGTCTTTATTTCAGTGTGTGTTGCTTGGTGTTCCTCTCCTGCATGCCCAGGATGAGAGGGCAGGTAGGAGGGCTGCAGGGCTGTTCCCTGAGGCCAGGCTTGAAGTCCCAGTTGTTGCCCACCTGCACCAGTGGGACAAGGCTGCTGGGGTTTGGCTGCACCACGTGCCTGGCATTGCTCATGGACACAGCTGGGGCTGCCTGCAAGCTGAAGGTGAGGGACTGGCAATCACAGGGGTGTCCCAGGTACCCCTGCACCTCACGGGTCAGGTGAGTGAGATGAAACAGCTGCTGTTACAGTCAGCTGTCCCCTTTGTCTCTCCTGCCTGTTTTCCAAGTCAGTGACTTCAGTGTTGCTGATGGGTGCCTGAACTCCAGATGTGCACCCCGTGTCGAGGCATTGTTGGGATCACATCTTCCAGAGCAACGTGCCTGGAAAGGCCAGCAAGGGTGTCCCACTGAACGTGTTCCTGGTGAAACCTGGGTGTGGGTGCTGTCCCTCAGGAGCAGAGGCACCCAGCTTTGTGACGGGGTGACAAAAGCTCTGTGCTCCCTGCAGCTCTGGTGGAAATGGGCTCTACCCAGTGTCCAGTCTCCAGATGCGTTTTGATGACATGGGAAATTGCCTGAGTAATGTCGCTATAAAAATCTCATTTTTCTGGTGTTTCTGGCTGTTCTAAAGAGAATAGCATTGCAACACTGGGTCCCACTGATAGAACAATGTCCATGGTAAACATACTCCACAGATTCTCCACAGCTAGCCTGAAGCCCTGACAGCACAGACCTCCCCAAGTTGGGACACTTTCTAACCAATTTCTCTCCTTTTGTCTGTCTGTGCAGCCAGTTTTTCTCTGGGCTTTCTTGCTGACCTTGTCCCTTCTGCTTTTCCTCGATTCATTATTTCATGAGGCTCTTGAGGTCCTGACTTGTTTCAGTACAAGTGACTAAATGTGTAACAGGAACAGGCCTCCTGATCTCAGTGCCTGGACCTTCCCTTCCCTTTGCTGGTTGGATTCAATCACTTGGGCTTCAATCAGGCGTGTGAAGCAGTGTGTGGAAAAAGGATGCGTGGGGATTAAGGGTCTCAGGAGCTTTGGGAGGAGGAGCCAGCTTCCATCAGCCCTTGGTTCCCAATCTGGTTTATGTTCACTCAGTCTTTGGCTGAGAAGGGGATTCGTGATTCCTGTCAGGCCAGGGTGTGCCTGGCTCTGCAGCACAGCCCAGATCAGCTGAATGAAACCACATGCCACAGGGATTTAACCAGTTAGGGCACAACGAGGTACCCATCAGTCTGATAATGGCACAAGCACCACTTCTGAAGGACTTGTCCTTTTCAGAGGAGTAGTGAAGGGGCAGGAGTCCCAGGCAGCAGCAGTGGGACAGCACATCTGCAGGGACAGCAGCACATCTGCAGGGACAGCAGCACATCTGCAGGGAGAGCTGAGCTGAGCTGAGCTGAGCTCTGCAGCCCACGCTGGCTCTGCTGCTTGGTGAGTTGCAGGGCCTGTCCCCGCGGGCTGACTCATGTTTTGGATGGCCCATAACAATAACACTGTTCGTGCTGAAAAGGGAAGATGCCAAACGCCTTTTGTGCCTTATCAGGTTACATTTATTTCATGCATCGTGCAGTAAAACGCGAGGCATCTGAACAGAATGGTCTGTGCTGACTGCAGCTACTGTGACACTGAACAGGCAGGGGAAACAGCAAATGGTCAGCCCTGGATCAAGCACACACACACTGGAAACATTTTCCTTTGCAGGTAGGTTCCTAGGGGTGTGCACAGCCCCTGTGTTGCCCAGGCTCCTGATGAAACACGGGCCTCCTGCAGTGCTCTAGCCAGGATGACTTGGGAAAACCTGCTTTTCTAAATCACACCAGTCAGGGAAACTGCTGAAACCACATCTGCAATCCACTGGGAGAGGCTACATATTCAGGATCTCCTGTTTCTGACAGGATCTGCTGTGCTTGTGCTGCAGATGCCTTTTGCTTATGTGGATTGAAGCTGTAGGGGTGCCTCAGCCAGCCCAAGGATTACCCCGAAACAGTAATTAAAGCCAATTGCCCGTGCTAATGATCTCTATGTGACTAGTGACCTTTAGACTGGGATTTTGAGACATCGAGTAGGTCTTCTCCCTGGGCTTCAGGATGTTTAGAAATCTCAGGCAAATAGCCAAAGTCCTCTTTCTTTAATGTCTTTAAGACCCCTCAAACTCAAGTAGGGGTATGACCTGGGAAACAAAATGTTTTGTAGGGGGATACACTAAATTTAGGTGCAAACAACTTTTTTGCATCTCAAGCAAACAGAGCCATACACCTTGTGTGGGTAGGCCTTACTTCTGAGTATCCTGGTGATGTGGGTGATGTGGTATAAAACGTCAGTGGAACAGCTGGGACCAGCTTGGCTGTAGCTGTGGGGTTACAGCAAGTGATTCTCAGGGTGTGGGATTTAGGTCCATCTGGTTTTAAGTACACGAGCAGTAGCTTTTCCCAATGTTTACAGCTGCAAACATTAAAACTGTTCTAGAAGGTTGAGTAAGAAGTTAAATATTTAGGCCCAGGTACTGCAGCCCATTTGTGAGAAGTTGTCGCTGAGTTCCGTGGGAATTCAGCTCCAAAAATGTCTGTGGGCACAAATCTTGTGACAAGGCAAGTTAAAAACCCCTTTGGCTTCTTTATGTATTGCTAAAAAAGATGGATGGCTGCTGTAGCTCCAGACCCATCCTAGAAGGGTTTTTGTTCAGCTTGAGTAAACCCTTCATTTTCTGTAAGGGCCATTTTGGGGAACCACAAGTCCTGGAATGTATATGAACGCTCTTAACCTTTCTTATATAATGCACAGAAGCTGCTTTTAGCTCTGCTTTTAGGCACTGGATCCTCCTGGAGCCCAGTGCACTGCAGTGCACGTATGCACACATGTGTCTGTGCCCACCTGTGTGATCATGTAAAATACACAGAGCTTCAGGAATGCCAGACCTGCAATGGCAAAGGTCTGGGAATTAGAAAATATACATGACTTACTTCATGCCTGATATGTCTATGATGCAATTTTCTGTGAGGTATTTATGTCACTTTTTTTTTTTTTTTTTTTTTTTTTTTTTTTTNATTTATGTCTCTTTTTTTTTTTTTTTTTTTTCCCTGATGCTTCCTTCATTAAGTGTGCAGGATGGGTTAATTTCTTTGAACTGGTAATTGTACAAACCCTACCACTGTGCCATCCAAGACCACCAGGTCTCTGCCACAAGCCTCTCATTACTTTGGTTCTTGAAGTTGTCCCTCGTGCTGGTGGTAGCTTAGACATCAGGAGGGCTGCTCCTGTCCATGCTGTTGCTCCCTGGGCATTGCTGCCCTTCCCCTTGCCCATATCTCTGACCTGTAGCTGCCCCCACTCATTTCTGGTGGGTTTGATAATCCAACCTTCACCAAGCAAAGAGGAGTTCTGTGTCCTCAGCCACAGAGCTGAGCATTAACTGTGATCAGGCACCACAGATTGCCTGAGGCTTGTCAGGAATTCAAGGACTTGGAGATGTGATTTGACATCTAAGTGAAGGTAAGTGGATGTTCTTCCTCTGACCTTCCTTATTGTCTACAGAGCACATTGACTTTCCCAGCCGGGTCATTCCTGCCTTTCCCAAGGTCCCAGGTGAAATATTTGAGAGTACCTGAGAGCTGAAGTGACTGACACTCACAGGAGGGGCACATGTTTGCAGACACTTGGAGGCTGCAGTTGCAAAGAGCTCCCAAGTGCTGCATCAGATACTCAGTGACTGCAGAACGTGCAATGCATGCACCGGGGATTTAAAGACTGAGTGCAAAGGGCAGAAGGAGGTGATTTAATTTCAGCATCTCATTTTTTTAGTCCCCACATGACTTCAATCAGCAGTTCATGCCATTCATCTACGATTTCATTAATTCTGCATTAATAGTCACTATGAGTGTGGTGGTGGTGGTCATCGGAGTTTGAGAAAGCTCCTTCTAAAGATATTTTGAACTGTTGCCACTTTTGCTAATACCCTTCATTATAAAGTAGCATATTTTGGATTCAGGTATGACTGTGCAAGATGGTTTTCAGAGAGAGCCAGGGAACTTCCACAGCTCATGGCACCCAGCAAAGCCAGGGAGGTTGAGCTGTAGCACAGCATCACATCAGTGAGTGTCTGCACTGCTGCTCTCTCATCAGTCTGATGCCTGAGTGACTCCTTCTCAATAATTTTGACTCTATAATAATAGATAATGCCAAGGAGTTTATTTGAGGAGCTACTCTCTTGTGCATAAATCCACAAGAATGGTGCTTGTACAGGATATCCTCTTCTCCCTTTTACTTGTCAAGCTTTGTTTAAGCATTTTTAGCAGAATGCAGCTGAAGTAGTAACCGAGCTCTTACCAGGTTTGTGCAGAGCCTGGCTCTGCTCCTGAGGTGCCTTTGCTGTGCTGGGCACAGCTGGAGGACACTGGTGCCTTTACAGACCCTTGGGGCTCCAAAGATGTAAAAGGAACGAGGCTGAGTGGGAATTGCTGCTGGCATCTCCATTGCCTGCATCAGAGGAGGCCCTACAACAGGGTTTTGTGAGGAAAGCCAAGAATCTCCAGCGAGGGTGATGTGTGACCGTGGCAAGGTCCTTCTGCTGCCCGAGGGGACAGGGGTAGGTGGCAGTGACTGTGGCAGCTGCCCTCCTGTTCTCAGGTTTGTGTGGGGCCAGGAGCAGCACACCTCCTGCCCCGTGCCAGGGCTCAGCTCACTTGCAGCAATCTGTTCAGCAGAGTGGCTCCATTGTCTCCTCAGGTGACAAACCAGCAAAAGGCTTTGAGGCAGTAGTGCCCCATTTTTCAGCTCTGCCAGCTTTCAGCGTGTCTCAGAAAGCAGCACCCGCTTCTGTCATTTTTGTTCTTTAATCCAAAGGGTTTGCTGGTTACTTTGGACACCTTCAGATGCCTGGCAGGCGTGGCAAACACAGGAACTGCTACCCCAAAGCACTCGGTGCTGCTGCTCCTTTGGGAGGAGATGGTGGGAGGCAGCTGGTGGCTCCTGCAAACTCCTTTGTGAGCACAATACTACAAGATGCCTCTTTTTCCTGCCCCAGTGATATGAGAAATGTGAAACACTGGCTTGAGGAGAGATAAAAGAAAGATGATAGAAACCTTTCCCCTTGTGCATTCCAAAGCCTCCATCAGTGCAGTGATACTGCACACCACAGACTGTGCCTCCCACCAGTGCCCTCTGAGGGGTCCTCTCCTGTTAGCGTGGCAGCAACATCCCACCTTGCATCCAAAACAGATCCCTCACCAGAGCCTGGAGGAACCCAGAGGAAATGAGAAAACTGGGATTTGTCAGCAAAATAGAACACAAGCTCACCTCTTCCATCAGGAATCCGTGGCACAGCCATCCCTGGAGTGGCAGGGAGGGATTGATATTTGTCACCCCTGGTTCCCCATGGGCCTGAGGAGGGTTTGGCTGCTCAGCCAGCCCACAGGCTGCTGTGCCAGGGACAGGCAGCAGCTGCTGGCACCGGGCTCTGGGGACAAGCACAGGTGGTGGGTGTTGGAGCTGTGGTGCCCCCACTGCACTGGCAGCCTCTGCAGCCTCTCCCCTGCAGCCCAAGCCAGGCACAGCAACTTCAGGTGCCAGGAAAGGGTGAGGAGGGGCACAGTAAGTTCCAGGTGCCAGGAAAGAGTGAGGGAGGGCCACAGGAAGTTCCAGGTGCCAGAAGGAGGCTGCTCCTCACCCTGGTGGCTGGAGGCTCCAGTTTGCCCCGTGAGTTAATGAGGGGGTGACTCCTGACAACAGGGGCAGGAACACAACTGTGTATGCTCAGAAGAGCAGATCAAAGCCACCTGTGGAGCTGCAGACAAACCTCCCCAGGGCTGAGGCTTCCCCTGTGATGCCAGGGTGGCATGAGTTCATGGTGCAGCAGTCCTGGCCCGTGCAGGCCCAGCTGAGGCAGAGCTCTGCTCAGGGCTCTGACAGCCTTGGGGTGATGCCAGCCTGCCCTGGCTCTGCCTTCTGCTGAGAGCTTGTTCAGCACAGCTCCAGCACTGCTCATCCTGAGGTGTGCAAGCTGCAGGTGACACCTGGGCAAGTTCAGGCAGGAGCCTGGGGCTGTGTGGCTGTGGCTGTGCTGCAGCTGGGTGCAGCCAGGCTGCCAGGGAGCCTTTGGGAAGGTGTGTGCATGTGTGAGAGCCAGGGACAGCCACAAACATGGAATCTGGGACAGCCATGAGCTTGGAGCCAGGGACAGCCACCAGCTTGGAGCCAAACCTGGCCTGGCCAGGGCTGTGGGGGTGTCCTGAGGCACAGCCCCACTGCAGCACCGGCCCCACTGACTGCTAACACCTCCCCTACAGGGAAGAGCTGAGGAAATAGAAGAAAACACAGAGCAAATCAGCCAAGGACGTGTCAAAGGGCAGCTCCCCTGCTCTGTCTGCCCGTGCCAGCTGCAGCTCAGGCCTCCAAAAGGAGCTCTGGAGATTTAGGTGCCGTGTGCCTGGGAAGGTTCCCCCAACTCACTGGCAATGAATGATGTGGGCCCCCCTAAAACCCAATTTTATATCCTCCTGAAGGCCCACAGGAGGCAGGTCTGGGCCCTCTGAACCTCACAAAAGCCTGTGTGCTCCCCATAATCTCTGTGCCTGCCTCTGTTCGTGCTGCTATGAACAGGATTATATACCAGCCATATCTTGAGGGGTGTCAAAACACAAGGTTACAACTTTCCATTGCATTTGCTTCTCCCAAACACAGCCCCTGAAGCCCTGTGGTACAAAGGGTGTCCTCATCTGCATTTGGCAAAAAAAAGAAACCCAAATAAAGAATTGCAGCTCTCATTGCTGGAGGGAAATAAAGAGAAATGTAGCTTCAGTGAACGGTAAAGGCTCAGAAACAAGAATCAAATCCACAAAAAACCTCCCCCTCCCAGAGTGAAAAACAAGATCTGAAGCACATGAGCAAATATGTTTTGGGGCATGAATCATAGTGTCTTCTGTTTTTGTGGGCTTCTTTGGGGTTTGGGGATTTTTTTGCTTTGGGTTTTTTTGGGGAGTTTTTGTTTGGCTTTTTGCAGGTGTGTATAATTACAGTCCCAGGATGTGATGGAACATTCAGTGATTTGGTGTAACTGCAGATACCACAAGTGGTGTTAGCAGGTGGGTGCTGTGCACATCCTGGAAAATCCGTGTCTCAAGCTGAAAAGTCAGAGTCCTCACTTCAGGATGTCAGTCAGAGAAAACACAGAACACACACACACACACAATTGCACTTAAATTCCATGGGGGAACTGGGACATCTTGGAGTTTACCTTTGCCAGAGTATATGACAGGATTCTGAGCTGGAACTCATTGGTTTCTACACCTTTGGTTTCTTGCATGTGTAAATACAGACAGACACATTTTCCATGATCCTTGAGATGTGCCAGGGGCTGCTTGTGCCAGGGAGCATCAGAGTCCATGCCCAGCCCCTTGTGTGGTGCCTGGGCCCCAGGACCCATCCATGACAACACCTGGGTGCCTTAGAAGAAAACCATCCCTTCCCACGGGGTCTCTTCCCTTTCTGTATCCTGTGGCTGGTGCTTTGGTTATTGCAGTTTCCATCTCTGCCTGCTTGGTGTGCTCCAGTGCTGGTGTTTGTGTAAGCCCATCTCTCACCCACGCTATATATTCATGTTTGTTTATGTGTTTATTTCTTTAGGAGCTGCAGTGCCCAGGGGTTATATTTGTGTTCCCTTCAGCTCTCACTGTGAAGGTGAGACTGTTAAGCAAAGGCATTTGTCCCCAAAGGGCACTCTGGAGCCTACAGAACACGGTGGGTTTCACACAAAGGCTTTCTTGTCACCAGCTTGGTCTGCAGGAGGACGTGGGAGCAGCACAGCCAGCAGCTGCACAGCCTCCCTGACACTCTCGTGTTTGTCCCTGGGATTTGTGGGACCCAGAAATAAAAACAGGAAATGTGCTGTGGCTTCACCAGCTGTAAATAGTGCCTGTCCCCAGGCTGGGTGACATCCCTCCCAGGCAGCAGCAGCAGTCACAGGCCTGGCAGACACACATCAGGTCACAGATCTCACCTCCCTGCCTGCTGCCCCAACCCTCCCCGTGCAGCCCCACAGTCCCAACCCCTCCTGACACTGTCCTGCTCTGCACAGGGATGTCCCAACTCATCCAGCCCCTGCCTGCTGCCTCAGCTGCCCGGTGCCTGGGTGGCACCAGTGGCACAGGTGGCACTGGTGGCACTGGTTGCACCCTCCTGGCTTGGTGTCTCAGCACATTTCATTTCCTTCCCTTCCACCTGCCAGGCCACAGAGAATGTGCCACCCTCCGCAGGAGCCAGCTGTGTCACCCGTGTGTCCCCAGGGCCAGCTGGGAGTGCCCAAGCCAGCAGGGACGCAGGGAGTGGCTCTCACCCAGGCTCTGGGGTTCTGGGGCTCTGCCCTCCGTGCCCACCTGCAGGGGTGCCCGTGGGGCCAGGCAGGGAGGGCAGGCTGGGCCCTCTGTGCCCATCCTGTGCCTCTCTCCCCTGGCGTGACCCCACAATCTCCTGCTCCATGGGGAAGCTGCACGTAATGTCTGAACTGTGGTTGTTCCCCCTTTAGCTGAAGTTGCTGTGGGGTATAAATCCCAGTAATGATCAGGAGAATGATCCCCTTTCACCCCAGCAGTGCCAGATCCAGCCAGAGGCTGTCTGCCTTTCAAAGGGAAAAATTGTGGTAGGAGGTTTGAGCAAGTGAGGAAAGAAATTACAGAGGGAGGGAGGGAGGGAGGGAGG
>VWYO01028193.1:7477-26768 GCA_013400275.1 Rhadina sibilatrix | reverse complement strand
GCCGTCGGGGGCAGAGCCCCCGGGTGAGCCCGGCGGCGAGGCGGGGCAGCGGAGGGGCCACCGGAGCGCGGGGCCGGGGCCGATGGCGGGGTGGCCTCGGTGGTGGTACCGCGGTGCCGTGGGAGACCCTGCCCGGGTGTGCGGGGCCGCCCTCTGGTGCGAGGGATGCTGCCGGGGAGCGAGGGATGCTCCGCCGGGCTGCAGAGGCTGTGCCGGTGGAACAGATGCTCCTCAGGCGTGACAGACGTGAGGGCACGGAACAGATGTTGCTCCAGCCAGGTGGACCTTCCCGTGAGCGCAGGGATTTTGCTGTCAGGTGAGGGTCCTTCCCCTGGGCACGAGCACAGCAGCTTTCCTGGGAGCACCCACAGTGTCCTTCTCCCCCGTGTGCGTGTGCTGTGGCTGGGAAGGGGTCCTCGTGCTCCTGGAAGCACGGATGAGAAGTGAAAGTGTGCCCAGTTCCACAGGGCATGAGCATCCCAGTTATGTCTCTGACAGGCATGCTCTTCTGTGAAACTCGGTTTTTCTTCTGGGAACTGTGGTGCAATACTTCCCTTAGTGGTACGGGCAAAACAACTTTCCCAAACACATTTCTGTGTGCTCTGATCCACTTTGTTACCCATGTTTGTGATAGTTTTCCTCTGCCATCGGGTGAGTGTCCCTCTAAGTCTCTCCATCCAACTTTCACCTGCCTCTTAATGCACTCCTGGCTGCCCTGAAGTGTGTCGTCGTCATCATCATCAATCATCATCATCATCACCATCACTCTTGCCCTGCTGCCTGCACCCACACACTCACCTGTTCACCTTTGGGGTTGGGTTTTTTTGTGACAGAGCTGTTTCTTACACCTGGCACTTCAGCTCTTACTTCAGTCTCTTCATAGCCAAAGCCTTGGGGGTGTGTGCATCGTGTTCCTTGTGTGCCCCTGCACGTTCCCAGTGCAATCTGCTCTGCTCCACATCACCTGCACATGAAGGCTGTGTGCATCACTGCTTGCCTGCCTGCCCAGGTGCTGAGGGCTCTTTCTTGGTGCCCTTTATGAGGGATTTTGTGCCCTCACAGCAGCAGGAACACACAAGGTCTCTCTCTCCTTTACCTTCATCTTTGTCCACCTGTCCCTTCGGGGCCAGCCTGGTGCCTGCACATCTCAGAGCCTCCCCCACCTTCCCCACACCACTAAAAACCAGTGCTCAGCTGGGGCTCTCCTGGCCCTTCCTGCCCACACTGCCTGCTGGCCATTGACACCTGAGTGGAAGGGACCCCTTTTTCTGACGGTGGCAGTTTCACCTGCAGGTGCCCATTTCTGTCACAGGTGCAGCTGGAAATGGAGAGCCAAGCTCTTCTCCCCAAAAGAGGAAGAAGTGAGCTCTCCAGGAGAGAGACAGACTCCTCTGGGACCCCTGTCCTGTGCTTGGACACCCGGGTTAGCCAAGGTGAGGGTTGGGCTCTGCAGGGATCCAGGTGGAATGTTTTTCACCCCAAACATCTAAGGTGTGGGATGAGTTGCCACGTGTGCAGAGAAGCTAGCCCAGCTACCTGGGGTTTTATCCTTCCTTAGAGAAAACAGCTGAGTCTGTGAGGAGGGGAGCACGAGGATGAGCTGCCAGTGAGGGTCAGGGGCAGAGCTGGGGGAGGGAGCTGGCCCCATCCCAGCCTTGGGTCTCCTCTGCTCAGAGGCTCCCTTGCTCACTCCCGTTTCTGTGCCCAGGAGTGTCTGCAACAGATTCCTTCCCTTGGGAAAGGAGCCCCTCCCAGGCTCCTTCAGCATCAGCACACCTCTCCTCTCAGCTGTGAGCAGCCCCTGTGTCCTTTCCCTTGTCTCTGGTGCATGGACAGTGGGAATGTCCTTCCACACGTGACTGATCTCTGTTCAGGAAAGCTGAAGTTGTGGCTGCAGGCTCCCAGTCCTTTCTCAGCCCTTTCCCTCCCAATCTGCCAGCATTCATCACATCAGTTGAAAAAAAAATAAAAATAGAAATTTGGAAAGAGCTGGGTCTAGAAAGTTGGGGGTCCCATGTTTTAAAGAAAAATGAACATTCTTGTGTAGCAAAATCTCCGGCAGCTTGTTCTTTTAGGAAGAGATCAAACACTGTAAAATTTAAAGTTACCTTGGAGCTATTTGCCCCTTTCTTTGGCCCAGTAGGCCAAAGAAGGCCCCTCTGTTTCTGGACTGCTTCACATCTTGAGTCTTTTGTCCTGAAGTTGTTGGGTTTGGGTTTCAAGGCACACAGGGAAACCAGCTCTTTTCTGAAACTGCCTGATTGCTCATTTAAATGAATATAAATTGTTTCTATTCATAAGATCCTTTTTTTTTCTAGCAGCTGATCAAAGTTCGAGTGAAAACCATTTCATCATTTCCAAATAAATTGGACACACACACGCACGCACTGAGCATTTCAGAGAGACTTTTAAACACAGTGCTTGTAAAGTCAGGATGTGGACAGCCAAGGATGTTATGTAAGACAGGGCAGGCTGTGATTTGATCACTTTTGCATAGAAAGGGAGCTCTGCTTCCTGGGAGAAGGCAGAGACTTCATTGAAACTGAAGGCAGCGCAGAGAGGGCTCAGGGGGATTTCTCCTGGACTGAAAACATCCTTTTCTAATGGGAGATTTAAGGAATGAGGACCTGGGTAGCATTTCAGAAGGAACATTAAGATGTAGCATGGTGATACCTGGCTGTTTTCAGCAGCTCTGAAAGTAGCTGGTGCTTGGAGAGCTTCCTAATTCAAGGGGAGAACTTAAGGCACATTGGCTGGGCATTTAAGGTCTGTTAGAAGCAGGCAGTGCTTTTAACAGCAGGGTGATTAACCTTCAGAACAAACCACCAAAGGCAGCCTTTGCTCCTCCACCTCTTCAAACCTCCCAGTGAAGATGGGGTGTCTCTTTGGAAGGGATGTTTCACTGAAGTGCAAGTTCTTGGGCTCACTGCAGAGACAACTGGCTGAGACCATATGGATGGAATTACAGATGAGACCAGAGCCTGGGATCCACCTCCCCTCCCAGGCTGTGCCTTGGGACCTGAGAGAGCTCGGGCAGGCCTTGCCCTGCCCTGGGAGAGGTGGGCAGGGGGTCCCTGGGCACAACACAGCCCGTTGCAGATGCTGTGCTGTGCCTGCCCGTGGGGATCCTTCCCTTGTGCTTGGAGCTGTAAAACAGGAGCTGAGCTCTCATGGTGTGCTCGGGGCTGCTCTCTGTCCCCTCCAGCTCACAGGGTCTGCACGACTCAGGCTCTAGAGGCTGGCTGAGTTTGCAAGACTGACTCCTTGGTTTTGGTGCTTTTACTCTTTTTTTTCCCTCTGAGAGGGAGCTCAGGAGGGCTCTGGCACCCCCGTGGCCGCACTGATGCTGTGCCCCTGCTGCTGGTCGGGTGTCCCCTGGCACGTTTCCTTTGCAGGTCCCGGTGTACCCGGTGTACCCGGGATTTGCACCTTTCCTGGGGCTGCAGTGTCCCCCGTGCTCCCCTCAGCAGCTTTCCTGCTCGCTGGGCTGCTGCCGGGCAGGAAGGTGCTCGGGGCAGAGCTGGGGTCGGAATGCCCGCAGAGCTGGGTGCTCCCGTCCCGCTGCCCCCGCAGCTCTCCCCGGCTGCCCTTTGAAGGGCTGTCCCCAGGGGCTGGCAGCGGCACACACCGGGGCTCTGTGAACCCCCTCCTTCCCCTGGCAATGTTTACCTGTCTAAATTTAACTCCCCGGCCGGCTGCATCCCTGCTGAGCCGAGCTGTTCTGCTGGGGCTGGGCTGTGGCTGCTGCTGCTTCTCCTGCCTGCCCCGGGCTCTGCCCGCTGCTCCTGCCTCTGCCCAGGGCCCGGGCAAGCCCGTGCTCCCTCTCGATAAAACCAGCCCTCAGCACTGCAGGGTCCCTTGTCCTCTCATCTCGGAGTGTTTATTCTGCAGCGGGCTCCAGGACATCTCCCCGTGTCCCGCTCCAGCCCGCAGTTCCCCTCCCTGGCTGAGGCTGCTCCTGGAGGGCAGGGATGCCCAGCTCTCCCTGGCTGAGGCTGTTCTGGAGGGCAGGGATGCCCAGTTCTCCCTGGCTGAGGCTGCTCCTGGAGGGCAGGGATGCCCAGCTCTCCCTGGCTGAGGCTGTTCTGGAGGGCAGGGATGCTGAGCTATTCCTGGAGGGCAGGGATGCCCAGTTCTCCCTGGCTGTGGTTGTTCTGGAGGGCAGGGATGCCCAGCTCTCCCTGGCTGTGGTTGTTCTGGAGGGCAGGGATGCCCAGCTCTCCCTGGCTGAGCTGCTCCTGGAGGGCAGGGATGCCCAGCTCTCCCTGGCCAGCTCCAAAGGCTCAGTGCCTCTCTCTGCTCCCATCGCAGCCAGCAGTGGGGAGGTGCCCCCGTGGGTGCCCAGCAGTAGGTGCTGCCCTGCAAAGGCACCTCCCTCCTTTCACTTTGTGCCGAGCTGGGCTTCCCCAGGCTGCCTCTTGTGTGAGTTTGTTTGAGGAGTGAGTGATGTGCCCCTGGTCTTCAGAGGAGCTGGAGAGAGGGACAGGCAGAGGAAAGGGAGTGCTCCTGTTCCTGCCAGGCTGGATAGAATCTGCTTTCTTTAGAATTTCCGACTTTGGGACAGTAAATATGGCCCAAGCTGGCAGCCTGCTCCATCTAAATAAAGCCATTGGGATCAAACCATTGGTGTCCTGCAGAGCCCTGCACGACAGCCCTGAGTGATCTCCCCTTCCAGGCATGCCTGCAGCTAATGCTGTGGTCAGCCACATCAGAGAGAGAGCTGCTTTCAGCCCTGCCTGCTCTGCCCCCCTTGCAGCTAACCCGGTGGCCTGGGCTCTAACATCTCACATTCAGAGCAAAGGTAAGGCAGGCCAGGGCTTTCGTGGCTGCTGATTTGGGGTGTGCAGCTCCAAATGCTGTCAAAGGTCCCCTTTCTCAGCTGTTTTGGATCCTTGGGCTTTTTTGAGCAGCCTGGGCTTGATCACTGCAGTGACTTAGTGCATTTTGCAAAGCTTCATCTCGGCCTCTGGAGCAAACCAGGAGAGATGAGTTCATGCAGGACGTACCAGGGGTACTCAGGCTGAGGGAATTTCCCTGGGAATTGGTCTGTGGCTGGGGAACTCGTGGCACTGTTGCGTGCAGGGATGGGTAGAGAGCTCTTGGTTTAGATTAATTTGTGGTTTTAAGTAGCTGGTGGGAAAGGCTGAAAGGGTTTGATGGTTTTTGTCTTGGGGGAAGACGAGCAAAGCAACATTGTCTCTTCATATAGAGAGAGGTTTGTGAACACATAGGAAGTTTAAGTCTTGCTTTATTTGAAGGATTTGAGGGAAAATAGCTTTTCTGTGAACTCTCCCATCTCGGTTGGAGGTGAGGGAGACTGAAGTGATGGGGTGGAACACGTGTTTAGGATTTGGTTTTGTCCATCATTAAGGGCAGAGGGTTAACAAAAGTCACAGCAGCCCTGATATTTCAGTGGCCTCTCTAAATCTGTCTTCCTTTCCCAGTTGCTCTGTATTTAGCTTTTTGGCTGGTTTGGTATCATTGTTTAACTGAGTCCTGAAGCACTGTAGCACCTCTATTATGGACAAGTTGGAGCAGTAAAGGAAATTAAATGAGAACCTCCCTTGCTTAGCTGGAAAACCTTTCTGAGCTTTGTTATGCATCACAGAGTGTCGAGAGAGACATATGAGCCCAAGCATGTCTTCATTAATGGAACATTTCTCAGAAGAAATAATTTTGTGACTTGTCGGGTTCATTACTCCCTGAGGTGTTCCTGAGTACTTTGAAATTGTCTCCAATCATAAAAAATTGATACTGTACAGAGGAAAATTAAGTTCCTTTCTTCCCCTCCTCTGTTTTTACAGCTCCAACGATTCCACAGGTTCCTTTATTCTGTATTCTGTGGCCCAGATTTGTTAATAATGACAGTAAATACTGGTCCTGGCAACGTGTCAGGGGTTTGTTTAGTAAATATGTTGCCATTATCATTTCTGTGTCACAGCTGGGGAGCTCTGTGGTGTCCTGTGCCTGTCATCACTGTCAGTTTTTTCCCCAGTTTTGCATCTCTGGAAAGGAACTGAAGCCTTACAGCCTCACCCTGAGCTGGTGCAGATATCCATGGGGCAGCCCCACTGTTCTTTATGCTGCAGTGGGAGTTTCAGGTTTTACAGCAGGATGGCAGCTCTTGCTCCCCTGTGTGGTGTGCACAATCCAGGTTTCTCAGCAGCTCTGCAGCCTGGTGGGTGGCTGCAGCTGTTACTCCACCTGTGGAGGTTTCACAGCCTGGGGTGCAGGTAGAGTGGAGTGAGTGCTCCTGTGAGTTATGACCAATTACCTGTCCCAATTCCTCTCCTGTTTTTATGACTATTCCCCATTTCCACCTATTCTTAACTAGCTGTTTGGGAGTTTTGCCAGCGTTCAAAATGAGCTTCCAATAATTTTTTTTTTATGAATGGCAAGGAGGTTTTTCAGCTGGGTGAGCTTGGTCAGTGCAGCACTGGCTTTGTTCAGTTTTTACTGAAGCTGCACAGGCTCTTCCAGCATCTCTGCTGTGTTCCAAGGAGCCTGCTGGAAGGCTCAAAAGCTCTCCTCCACTGCATCTGAGAAGATTAAGGGTCTGTCTTTCTGCAGGACAACAGTTGCATCCCAGAGATATAAAACCCCATTGCAGGTAACAACCCAAACTTTTATCTACAAGACACCTAAAACTTCTTTGTCTTCCAAGCAAATGGTGCTAATGAATTCAGACTCACACACCAGGAACTATTTACTGCCTGAGTTTGGCTGCTTGTGTTAGACTGTGTCTGTGCCACAGCCCCTGGAAGGAGGGGAGGCAGAGCATCTTCTGTGGGCACAGCTGTGGCCATGGAGGCATCTTTGTCAGCACAGCTGGCACTGGGGTGTTGGGGGGAGTGTCTGTGTGTCTTTTTTTTTATTATTTTTATTTTTTTTTCATTTCTTGAACTAAAAAAAGCTTTGTGGGGGTAACCTTGAAAGTCTGGACCAGGCCCTACTCAGAGAGGCCAGGTAATGCTTTCAAGTCAAGCATAAAACCAAGCAAGAAGCAATAGGAATAGCAGTTAAGCTTAGACAGAGTTAGTCTGTGCTACCTAAGCCTTACTTTAGCTTAGGCACAGGGCTGAACTAGGAAATGGGTTTGAAATACATTGGAGAGGAAGTTCTGTCAGTTTGGTGAACCTGGGTGAGACCTGAACTGGCAAAGGTGGTGCTCCATGCAGTCCCTCCCCAGCTGAGCAGATGGAAGGCATGCAGAGCTTGGTGTTACCTCTACCAGCTCCTGCCCCTCCCTCAGGCAGCAGGGGATATTATCCTCTTACTTCCCAGCTGCTTCAGGAACTCATTCTTCCTCCTGGTGAGGGAGGTGGTGATCTTCACAAAGCCCAAAGCCTTTGTCCCCAGCCAGGGAAGGATTATCCAGCAGAGCTGTGTGCAGGGGGATGTGTGTGCAGGGAGCAGGGAGGGGTAGGCTCCAGCCCTGTGCAGGCTGTGGCTCTTTGACAGCTTGGGACAGGTGCCACAGGCTGCCATGGGCTGGGCACAGCTTCCTAAACTCAGCCTGGGACTGGAAGAGCTCCAAAGCAGCACCCATCCCCAGGCTGGAGTCTGACATCCAGGACGTCCATCAGCTCCCGGGTGCTGGGCTGATGTTGAAAGCTCCAGAGCTGCTTGAACATCATCTGTTCTCCATCTGGCTTCAGGCAAATGCTGCTGGTCTGCTCAGTCAACAGTTGTGGCTCCACCTGAACACATTTTAGTTTTCCCTTCAGCTGCTCTGTGCACTGGACAGACACCTTTTTAATAGCAGCATCACCACGTCACTCCCATGGCCTGTGCTGTCACTGCTGCCTTGGCAGGGCTTTCTCTTGGCACAGCCAGCCCTGTGCTGGGTGGGTCTGCCAGCCTGGCCCCACCAGTGGCCTTGCATCTGTCACAGCCCCTGGGAGCTGCTGTGCCCTTGTGAGGGAGGTGCTGCCCCTGTCACTGTCCCTGCTCCCACAGCAGACACAGCTTCTAACACACCTTTGGCTGGCTGCTCCTGCCCAGGGCAGAGGGTGATGCCTGAAGGTGTCTGCCCAGAAATCCTGTGGGTTGCTGAGGCTGGAGTTAGGCTTTTGTTTGTAGGGTTTGTTTCTGCAAAGGAATACTATTAAATAAGTAATGGGTTTTTAGAAGTAGTTCAGTGCTTCCAGAGGCCCACTTGCCTTTTCCCCTCCAAGGTTTTGCAAAGCCAGCCTTTGGAGAGAGATGTGTAATCTTGGATGCTGATGAAGAGGAGATCCAGGAGTATCTGCAGACCCCACTCCTCCTCTGTGTGCAAAGCCAGTTTCTGGTTGCTGCTCATCTGACACCTTGAGCCATTTCCCTGAACGAAAATAGCTAATTACTCACTTTTAGTTCAGGTTCCTAAGAAAGCCTGGGTGCAGGTGTATTCCTGGACTTCTGTAAGGAGTCTCCAGTGTGTCCCAGTGTAACTCCAGTGCAGACATCCCCATGCCTGGAGCAAAGGTCCAGCCCTCAAGCAGCACAACAAACACACACAGAGCTGGTAAAGTGAAAAAAACCTCCCAGAAAAGAACATGGTTTGATTAAATTGAAATTTTCTGAAGAAGAACATGATTTTCTGTAATGGTGTTTCAAAACTTAATGATTTCTGTTTCCAATTGACATTTCGACTTAAATGTCATTTCATGCTGAAATCCAGAACAAGAGTTTAAATTCCAGGTCGACACCCTGGAATCTCTCGTTTTGGACCAACACTTCATTTTCACAGAATAGCAGGTTGGAGGGGAGGTGCAGGATGATCTGATCCAGCTTTCTGGGCAGAAGCACAGGCTGAACCAGATGGCCCAGCCCCGTGTCCAGCAAACCTTAGAAGTGCCCAGTGCTGGGGATTCCACCACTTCCCTGGGGAGATTGTTCTGGTTTCCACTGAGTGAGGTTTTCCTTTTCTGTCCAGCTGGAATCTCCCCAGGAATAACTTGTACCATGACCCCCTGTCTTTTCCACGTGGCTCCAAGTAAGAGGGCAATCCCCATTTTCCTTGCAGCCACTGTTTAAATCCTGGAAGGTGGGGGTCACATCTCCCCCAATCCCTCCTTTCTCAAGGCCCTCTTCCCTCAGCCTCTCCTCACTGCCAGGCTTCCCACTCCTTTTCCCATCTTCGTGGCCCTTCTCTGCACCCTCCCCAGCCTATCCACATCTTTTTTTGTTGCACAGTGCGTTCCAAAATGGAAGACAGGGTTCCAGGGCCCATACATTTATTTGTACAGTGCTGGTGAACAGAGAAAATTCTGCTAAAACATTTTGAGTGTTTTGCTTCTCTCGGAAATATCTTCCTTCCCACCCCTGCCTTTTCAAATCAAGAGCATTTGGAATTGTTCATGCTATGAAATAGTGTAATATTTTGACCTTTCATCCCTATTTGGGATGCAGGCAAATGCTGAAATCCCAGCCCTTCTTGGGGAGCTGAGAGTCTATTCTCTGACCAGATCCACAGAAGTATATTTCCACTGGTTTTGCTGGCTGGCTACTTCAATAGTTTGTCAGTGATGAGTTGTAATTGAGTGCAGATTGAGCCACATGGCTGCAGGGGCTGAGGGCAGTTAATCTTTCCTGCTCCGTGTTGTGCTTTCAAATGAACATCCAGATTTCTTTCTGAAGATAATCTTTCCTTCTGCACCAGCATTTGGTGCAAAACTTTTCCTTTTGCACCAGCTGCCTGACCCGTGTTCCATGCACAGTGAGGATCCTGGTGCTCCCCCAGTCTAGCTGCAAGCTGTTACATGAAACCAGGATGGTTTCAAATGTAAGACAGCTTCTTGGTTGTCTATTGTTTGCAATCTCACAGCTTGCCATAGATCTTTCTCCTCAGAAGTTCCTTTTCCCCCATCCCAGCGTTGTGGGGAGGTTTTTCCTGCCAGGCTCTGTGCAGTGTGTTCCTGGAGCAGTTTTGTGGGGTTTGCTTTTGTCAGGCTGCCTCAAAGTGTCATCCAGAGAAAGGTCTCTGAAGCAAGACATGTCCTTTTCTGTCTGGCTCTGAGGTGTTATCTCCCCTCTTCCCAAATGCAGTTGGCTCCATCTGCATCCCTGAGCTGTTTTGTTTGGAGCGAGGAGAGCTCAGAAAATCGAGGGAGGCCACACACATAAACAACTGTGTGTGAAATCAATTAATCTAAATGAGAGGGAGACTTGTTCTTGGAGGGGAAAAGCCTGGTTCTCACAGGAACCTCCCTCGTGTGTGGTGGGACTGTTACAAACATTACATCACTGGGACAGGGAGCAGCTAGGTGAGTATTTTAACCTCTTTGGCCAATATTTAGAGGAAGAGTGGTGTTTGATTCTGTTTGAAGAGCTTTCTGTGCTCTTTGTGTTTTAACAAGTGATTTCCATTGTGGATACAGTGGTAATGTGCTAAAGCAGGCGCTGCTGGAGGGACCTGAATTTTGACATCTTGACTTCAAATATTTGCATCATAAATTTATTTGCAAGCATTGCACTCAACCCAGTCAGGGATAGGAAGCTATGCCTGTCATTTTTGTGTGTTTGGGTAATAGACATGGTCAGGGATGTGGACACAACCTGCAGGACAGGAACTGCTGGCAGGATTTTTTAAAAACAGTTTTTTACCTCTAATTAGAGAAAAACCTTAGATTGCTTTTTGAAGGAGTTTGATAAGAAGAAGAGGTTTGCTCAGCTCTCCTGCAATAGATTATTCACATCTCAGCACATTGTGGTCCTGTCCTGTGGGTGCCCAGGGGTCAGGAACTGCAATCATATCCCAGTCTCACTCTTTAAACCATGGCCTCCTCTCCTGGCTGTCTGGGGCAGTGATAACACGAGCAAAAAGCTGTGCTGGGCCTCTCTTGGCTGAGGGAAGGACGTGGATGTAAGGCCTGAAGAGAGCAGGCTCTGGGAAAAGGAGGGAAGGTCTGGGAGACAGCCACTCCACTCGGCCTCTGCAATGGTCACGGGAGAGGATGAGGTAGTGCAAGTGTGAGAAACCAAAAGTCTCTGTGCTTGTGGTGTTACTGAGACATTAAAGTCTTATCATGGCCATGAATCTTCCCTCACTCCACCTTGCCTCCCTTTTGGGGACGAGGGAAATGGTGAGAGAAGTGGGTTTGTGTTTTGGACTGAGGGCTCCTTCAGGACTCAGGCTCTGCTTGGGCCAGCTCAGAGCTGAAAGTTCCTCCTTTGGAGTGAGAGTTTCCCAAAGCCTTGAGCTAAAGCCAGCCCTGTTAGGCAAAGCTGCAGCCAGGGGTCTTGATAGGATACCTCTTTTCATGCAACTCTGTTATGTTTTGCTGTGATTCCCTGAGTCATTTCTAGTGTCCAATGGATCGTTTTCCTGGTTTGAGAAGTCTTTGATGACTGAGATTCAGTGTGTAATTTCTTCAGCTGAGGCCAGGAGATTGCCCCACGTGGAAGCCAAGAAGATGCCCTGTGTGGCAGAGAAGGCAGGCAGCTCTCCTGGAGCTTTCTGGCTGGAAACATCTGTAGTTCATCCCCTCCTACAACCAGCTGGTGCCAAAACCTTGTCTGCTGGATGCTTCTGAGCAGCCTCTGCCTTCTGTCATTGTGATCACAGGAACTTGCCTTGTCTGTTATCTGATTTGATGGAGGCTGAGGAGATGATCACTTGGGCAACACCTCAGCTTCCTAGAGCTACATTTATTTTCTAACCCTCCCACAGCCCTGGGGTGATCCCCATCTTGCAGGAGAGGTGTCTTCTGAAATACACCAAGTCATTTGCAAGTTAGTTGTCTATACACCTCTGAAATTCCTCTCCCTTGGGCACTTTTCTAGATCCCAAATGCAACCAGTGTGCTCCTTCAGGCACCCAAGTGTCCTGTTCAAGTGGTTTGTTTTCCTGCTTTCACACCCAGAGGAGATTCCATGTTCACATGTACTGATGCTTGTGTGGTGTTCACACCATTTTCTCTCACAAGCTTTTGGGGAAAGGGCAGGTGCTGGTTTTGTCTGACTCTCGGGTGGAAACACAAAGAACACCCAACAGCACAAATAAATTAAACTGCTAATTTCCAGGGCCTAATTACAACTGTTGGGTTTGCTGCCTGACCTGAAAATAAAACTCCTCTTGTGAGGTTTCCTTGTTTTGGGGTTTTGCTTGTTCGTTTATGTTAAACAAAGCAAGTGAACATGAGCCACGCTCCTGAGTAGGAAGGGATGGTTTGCCTGGTTTGTTTCCCTGTATTCCTGCCTGGCTTCTGCTCAGCCAGTTGTGCCCCACACTGTCCTTTGGGAGGGGCATACTGGGCTAAAAATATCTGTGCTGCCTGTGAAATGCAGTATGGGGTGCTGCGTCATTTGGTGGAGTTTACTTGGAAACTGAGGTGGGAAGCCAGCTTTTATTTTCAGCCTTGGGTCAGATGCATTGGTCACTTCTCTCACCCAGATTTTTAGTCTTGATCAGGAGCTTGTCCTTGCAAGACAGACATAAAACCTGCTCTCTAAATAAAAAGCCAAGCCCATTGCAGTGACAAAGTCACATCGGGGCAATCATATTTTTCTTGTTCAGCAAGCAGGATTTACAGTC
Organism: Rhadina sibilatrix; assembly: GCA_013400275.1. Lineage (NCBI taxonomy): Eukaryota > Metazoa > Chordata > Aves > Passeriformes > Phylloscopidae > Rhadina > Rhadina sibilatrix. The sequence continues at coordinate 14,251 of VWYO01028193.1, read as the reverse complement.
CCAGGGCTTGCTCAGATGGATTACCTTGAAAGCAGCACTGAAAGTCATAGCTCAAATATCATGGCTTAATGAGCAGAGGAGCTGTGTGATGCTGGGAGCTCGAAATAGATCAGAAAGAAGCCCAGTGCTGGCAGCAGGCTGACAGCTGGAGACCTTGGGCTTCCACTGGTGGTGGGACAGGAATGTATCCTCCACAAAATGTGTGAGGAACTCAGGCAGCTCTTGGTGACTAAGGAGAGCTTGGGTTTTGCAATTTCTAGTTCTGCCTTTTGGCTTGTCTTCCTCTGCTGTTTGTGCTATGCTAGTGCAGTGGGAGTGATTTCAGGAGGAAGGAAGATATTCCTGGGGTGTGGAAGTGCTGGGGGGTCACACCCAGAAAACAGCAGCAGGGCAAGTGTGGCTGCACTGGTGACATGAACCTGCTGGGACTCTGGAGGTAACTCAGCAAAGGAGTGGGTGGATGAAGGAGAAGGGACCACAGGTGACCTGGTCCCTGATTAGTAACAGCTGTGTTAATTACAATACAGCCTGGCCCCTGATGAGTCACAGCTGCAGCCAATAAAGATAAGTGTGATAAAAGGGAGTGGGTGAGCTGGGTAGGGAGTCATGGAGGAGGAACCTTGGAAGTTCCTTCCAGAGAAGGAGATGATCATGAGCAAGAAGAAGGATGAAGATGATGCTGGGGAGAGAGAATCCCTGCTGAGAGGTCAGTCTGGGTCTGGTAGTTGGAGCTGTTGTTGGAACCTTCAGTCACAGCCTGGCTGGGGAAAGGCTGCAGTCAGAGCTGCACACCAATCCCTGCAGTCACAGCCTGCACACCAATCCCTGCAGTCACAGTCTGGCTGGGGAAAGGCTGCAGTCAGAGTTCAGCAGGGGAAACCCCCAGCAGGAGCTGCTGCAGCCAGAAGTCAGGGAATAGTTGGGGTCAGGATGGCTGAGCTGCAAAGAGGAATAAACCAGGGCCCTTCTCATGCTGTGGTAAATTATAAATCTGTGTCTTGGCTCATTTCTACCTTCCAACAAGAGGGCTGCTGCAACAGGTGGAAACCCCTGCTCTTTCTCCATGAGCTCTCCAGGGTCACCTGCCTGCACATCTGCCATGCTGCAGTGACATCTATGGCAGCTGAATATGTTTTTCAGTCTTCTCCCTGATGCCAGTGTAGGTGAGAGGAATGCCAGTATTGCTGTATCACTGTGCTGCTGAAAAAGGAGGTGAGAAAACTCCTCAGTATAAGATTTTACATTTATCTAGGAGGATAGCAACTATGGGAATTAATTTCTGCCTCGTGCTTTGTCATGCCCAGCACACTGAGGCCCCTGAATATTCCTGCAGCACAAGCCACACGTTGCAGACCAAAGCCACAGAGCTTTGGTGGCAGAGAGCTCGTGGCACGCTGGGGTCCTGGTCTGAAGTGGGAGATCCAAAGGCTCTGGGATATGTGCTCCATGCTAATGGCAATAAAAGCTTCCATGTTTCACTTGGAGGATTCAGTGGTGAGGGCTGGGAGCTGAGATTTATGGGGTTAACCCAGCCTCTGTGACTTCTGTGAAGCCTGAGTGGCTCCTCTCCTTAGTGGGCTTTACCTGGGCACTGACAGCTGTGAGAGCAGAGTGCAAATGATTGCAATTGCCATTTCAACCAGCCCGGGTGTAATTTACCCTCTCTGTGACCCAGGAGTGTGAGAGAGCAGAGAAGTGCTTTTCTTTAGCCTCATCTGTGGGCTCTGTGTCTGCTCCTGCTTTTTTGACTGCCAGTGATTCATAGGAAGGTGGTAATTGAACAATACTGGCAGGTATTGTAGAAGTTTGGTAGCTTTCTGTCTCCTTGAGTTTCTTGTGCCTTACAGCTTGTTCCAGCTGCTGTGTCAGATGCTGTGGGTGCAGACTGAACATCCATGGCTTTTTATTCAGCTGTCATGTGCCAATGGCAGCGTGCAGGATGTGTCAGGGAGGTGCCTCTGTCAGATGGGGAGGTGCTGCATGGCTCTGTGTGTGTCTCACTTCAGATTATTAGCTAAACCACAGCAACATGCAGTTAACCACTCCAAAATCAGTGTTGCTCCTGGGTGAAGTTTGCTCCCTTCCTTCTGTCCCCCTCAAGCCCTTCTCCCTGTGGCTGTCACTGCTGTGGATCTCCCCCAGCCTGGCACTTGGGCTGTCTCCTGTCAGTGGGCAGGCTGCAGCCCCTGTGGGTTTGGAGAGCCTCTGTGGCCTTGCCTTAAACCTGGGGAAGGTGAAATTTGCTGACTTGGTCACTGTCCCTGCACGGAGGGCAGGCTGTGTGAAACCCCAGTGATAATGCTGGGGCTCATGAGGGCAGCTCGAGGTTGTTGCCCTTCAGTGGTGCTGCTGATGCTCAGGCTGGAGTTTCTGAGTTACTCTGGGAACACTGAAGGGATGTGGTGTGTGTTTCAGTATGTCCCCAGATCCTGCCTGCACAGGGCAGCTGACCCTGGGATGCTGGCTCCCAGGGCAGTGTGAGGCAGTGCCAGCAGCTGTGGGCAGCACAGGTCCCTGCTCCCTCCACCAGCTGTGCCCCTCGTTCCAGGGGAAGCATAAAGCTGTGTCCTGCTCTCCCTTTGGCTTCCCCATGGACCTCTCCTGTTGGTGTCTTTAAGAGAACATCTGATGGGTTCAGGGCTGCAGTTTTGGGAGCAGCCCAGCCTTACAGGAGCAATTCATTCAGCCAAAGCAACCGTGGTGGGCATTGACTCCAGGGGGTGGGGCAAGAACAGAAAAGCAGCTTTGGGGCTAGAAAAAGCAGGGACAGAAAAGGAGATGAAGAGGGATGTGGTAACCCAGGTGGGATGTGGCACAGGAGAAGGAAGGTTTGATCACCCACCCCAGTATTGACACTGCTGTGCTGCTGGGCCTGGCACAAAACCTCACAGAGCTGATGGGCACTGGTGTGTGGGGAAGGAGCTGGGGAAGGAGGGGATGTGGTGACACAGAAAATTAACTCCACTCCCATGAGTTTTCCTCTGTTGGCATCCATCCCTGGTTCTGTATTTTCTCACCCTGCAGAAAACAAACTGGGAGATAACTGGTTTTTTGTGTGTGGTGGTTTTGTTTTTTTTTTTTTCCTTCTGTCATTAATGAGCCATTGTTCCAGGGGAAAAGAAAAGAGGTAGGGAGTCATATCATGGGAGAACTTACCTTTCTCGTGGGATATAAAACTTTGTGTGTAAATGGGGAAGGTCTCCTGGCACTGATGCCACTCCTGCCCAGCTCTGACTGTAGAGTACTTAATGTAAAACAGGTGATAATTCCCGTGGAGTTTCCGTAGGCATCTCTCCTTTCCTGAACAAGGCTGCTGCGTTCCGTGCCCTGCCGAGCTGAGCTGTGCTGTGCTGTGTGCCACCGCAGCAGCCCTGCCCGCTCTGCCGCTTCGGAGCCTTTGAAGGCAGGCGCTGTTTAATTAGCAGCGGGGTTACCTTCCCGGAGCTCGCCGCATGAAAGCCCAACGCCGGCAGCCTGTAATTAATCCCGGCTAATGTGCCACTGTTTACACTCCATCTCGGCGGATTGGTGAGAAGACAGCCAAGCCTTCATCGGGGATCCTCCCCGGTCATTTCTGAGCTCGCTGCTGCGCCTCAGAGCCGCGGGTCCCTCAGGAATGAGCACCTTCGGCCCTGCTGGGAATGGGTGGGAGACTTTGTTCCCGGGCAGGGTTGATGCCTTTCGCTGGCCCTGTCCCACAGCTGGGGCTGCCCGGGAGCACGGAGCTCCTCGGCAGGGCTGAACCCTGCTCTCGGAGAGGAGAGGAGAGGAGGGGAGAGGGTGGGACGGGCGCTGCCTCTCCCTCCGTGCCCTGCCTTACCTGGGGAGGAGAGCAGCCTGCTGGCCCTGGGCATGTGTGGGATCTGCTCGGGGCACAGACAGGCGACTCTCTGGGACTCCTGTCCTCCAAATAAATCGCCACGTGTTCGTTTCTGATCACCCCGCTGCAAATATGGACCAGAACAAGGCGGTGAAAGTGCCTGGAGGTGTGGAGGGGCTGAAAGAGGTGATGCATCCTTCACTAGAGTGAAGAGTAATAAAAAGCAACATGACAGAAGTGTATAAATGTGGAAGTACACAGAAGTAAACCAGGCATTCCTGTGTGTATTTTTATGTAATACAAGGTTTCCAGTGAAACTGAAATAAAACGTCTGACACACGTGAAACTTTTTTTTTTTTTTTTTTTTTTTTTTTTTTTTTTTTTTTGCTACAGCACATAAATAATTGAGACTGAAAACCTAGTGGGATGCAGGAAGGAGTAGCTCTAAGGATGAAAACCTTGCAAGCAGTTTATTACTTTTATTCTAACTCATTTAGAAGGTCTGGGGCTTCCTTTTCCTGGCAGTCTTCCATCTGCAGCCAGATAAAAGCTCTTCCTGGCCCTGTGAACCTCCCCTGGGACATCTGACAGTGGCCTCCAGCTCGGAGGAGTCCCTGCCGAAGCTCTGCAGTCCCATCTCTGCATGAATGGTTACTGGGATCAGGGCTGGCCACAGCTTTCCAATCACCTGAAGCAGGCTGAAGTGTAGGAGGTGAGGCTGCTGCTGCTCCCCTCATGGACTCTGGATTCCAGGTGACAATTGTCCCTCTTGTCACCCCGGGGCTCTCACCAGCTCTCTGCCAGCCACCTGCTCCAGCCTTGTGGGTAGGTGGCCTCTGCAGGTGGGAGCTGTGACCTCCCCGGAGCCCGGCAGCTCCTGCATGTCCCACCTCCTCCCAGCAGCGTCCCTCCCTTCGGGCTCGGCCAGTTGTGGGCAGCTGGGGCGTGCGGGGAAGGCTTTTGCTGGCTGTGACTTTTCTCGGTGCTGGGTGTGTCTTTGGGCTCTGGCTGTGCTCAGTGGGCGCTGATTGATCCCCGGGTAAATGTGGCCCCGTGTGCCGCAGCCCGGCCCGGCCCTCGCTGGGCGATGGGGGCAGGGTCCCCGGCAGCATCGCTGGCCGGGGGGATCGGAGCTGTAACATCCAGCAGAGGGTGCTCAAAAGCAGAAATCCCAAATACTCCGGGGCTGCTGAGCTCCGCGCTCCCTTCCCGGGCAGCAGAGCCCCGGTCCCTGGGGGCTGTGGCAGCGTGGGCAGCAGGGGCACCCCTGGGCTGGGAGAGTTATTTTGGACTGGTTTTTATCTGATGCCGTGGGAGTGCAGAGTGCACGGAGTGTCCTCCTCAGGCCTGCTCTGCTGTGCAGTTGCACCCAGAGAATCCCGTTTGCTGCTCTAAGGCTGCTCCAAGCTGCAAACCACCTGCGTGGGGGTGCTGGGGGATTTCCTCAAAAGTGCTCCCTGTTTGACCTGCAGGGCTGGTCAAACACACCTGCCAGGTGTGCTGTGAGTCCCTGCCACCCGTGCTGAGCTGAGCCTTTGGCTGCTTTCAGTTCCAGCCTGTGAGTTTGGAGCTGAGCTTATGCCTGAGCTGAACTGAACCTCTCCAGGTGCATCTTGGTCAAGGCTTCCAAGTCTGATCACGTTTTTCACTTGCCCAAGCTGCAAGGTGCAGTGCCAGACTGGTGACCTGCTCCCTGTTGTGCTGAGGAGGGTCACAAACCTTCCTGTGAACCTTCAGCAAGCTTGTGCCAAATCTCAGCTCCAGGTGCTGTTTTTCAGGCTGTGTGGTGTAAATGTCCACGGCTCCAAAATGTGATCAGTCCCCGGAGCAAGTGCAGAATGTGACCAGAGCCCCGGGATTAGGGCAGGAGAGGACCAATTTTTTCTTCAGGTAATTATAGGCAGCTGAGTTGCCTGTGGAAAAAACCCTGCTGGTAATGCTCAGCACCTTGTGAGAATTTCCTGTAGAGTAGGCATCACTGACTACATCCCTCACATCAAAGGGGGAAACACCTGTCTGGTCCTTAATCCAAGGCCCTGTTGGATTAAAGAAAGATCATAGGTCTTGATTATATCAAAGCCAAAGAGTTCATTTCTTTCTTTGCAGATCTTCCTTATTTTCCCTGATGCCTCTCCTACTGAAAAAAAGGTCCCAGAATATTTAATCAGTACACCTAATTAATAGTGCTGTCTCGTGTAGCTCACCTTCGTGGTGCTCTCCTAACGTGGGGTTTTCCATCAGTGTCTTTCAGTGCATTTTCCAGAGGAGATCCTTGTCCCTTCTGCACGTGGGGAAAGCAAGGGAGAGGAGAAGGTCTCTACCTTCTGAGACATGCTCAGCTCATGCAGCCAGCCAGAGGTGTGGTCAGCACTAAAATTCCAGGTTCTTCCTTTTGGGCAGTGCTGGAGCTGCTCTGCAAGCCCCAGGTTGTGTGGAGGGCTGGGTGAGACCCTGGAGGACAGAGGGGGAGGAAGGCAGGAATGGAATTACACAAATTACACACACGGGGAGCAGCAGAGTGCCAGTGTTTGTGCTGAGCTTTGTGTTGTCTTTAACAGGCACCAGTGGTCAGGCACCCCTTGGTTTCCTCTGGAGCACACCAGCTGGGTGCCCTTGGCCTGCTGCTGGAGCTCTGGGGCAGGGGTGACTCCAGGAGGGAGCTGCTGTGCCTGAGTCACCCCTGTGGCTTCCTGAGGGAGCCTGGTGTCCCTGCAGCACCCTGGGGACCCGGGGCTGCCATCCTGCTCAGCTCAGGGAAAGCACCACCTGAAGTGCTCTGGCTGCAGTTAAATGAAAAGAGATACTGAAAAAAAACCCCACATCTCACTCTAAGGGCTAGAAGGATATTTTTTTAATTATTTTTTTTTAATTTAGGTTTTTGGGTTTTTTTGCAAGCTTTTTTAGGATTTTGTCTTGAAGTCTAGATTTTTCCCCTTTCGCCTCCCTCAAAAAAA
>VWYO01028192.1:26432-52493 GCA_013400275.1 Rhadina sibilatrix | reverse complement strand
CTGGCCTTGGACAGTGCCAGGGAATGAGCTGTCTTTATATTCTGGCATTCTCTCTGCCACTCTGGCCGTACAAAACAACCTCAGACTTAATTGAGCAATTAAGGGGAAATAATGAGATTCTCTTTTGCCTGCTCAGGTCAGCAGCGCCGGGCGGGCCCAGGCAGCAGCACATCCCAAAATCTGAGAGCTGACACCCCCACAAAGAGTTTTGTCATCTTCCTCATGTCCTAGAGATGTCTCATCTGCATCCCACTGGAATGCAAGCAGGGTTCTGTTGTTTGAAAGAGCAAAACTGGAATTCTGTGGAAATCAAGGGAGGGCTGAATCTACTCCTCTGTCTCCCAAGCACAGGCACCGCATTTGTTGGGGTACAAAGGGAAGAGTGCATTAAAACTTCTCCTTTTTGCTGCTGAAAACACATTTCAACACTTTATTTTAGACTTCTTTGCAGAACATACTTTTATTTCAGCCGGGTTCTGGATGCTTTGGAAAACCTGCTAATTCAAGGAAACACTCGGGAGTGCGAGTTACAAACCCTTCCCGTAATAAAGATCAAATTGACAGCCTTTTCTGTCTCATTGCTCTGTTTGAAACTGCAAAGGGTTCTTGAGCTGCTGCTGCTGCTCGTGGTTAAATTTGATTTCTGTCACGCAATTGCATTTTTAAAACTCTGTTCAGTAAAATATTTCTAGCTCCATTACAATAAATTGAACCGGGTGTAGCACAGACACATGAGCCACAGGAACAACTGCTGCTGCTGCCTGCCTGCCTGTTGATGAGCTTCCAGCAGCAAATGGGGACCTGGATGGAGCTTTTTCCTTCTCCTTCAGAGTTACATCCACCCCCACACTGTGAAAATAGAACTGCTATAAAATAATTAAGCTGTTGCAGGTAACCTGCTGAGCCTCGGCTCATTCCTGTTATCAGAGCACAGATTTGCTCTTCAGCCGCCACTGATGTGTTTGACATCTGCCACAAAGGACCCAGTGGCTCCTCAAAGACTTCTCGGGCTGCTCTTTTTATCTTGCAAGCTGCTCCTCCCAGAAACACGTTTCTAACCCTGAGGAGAAGGTGAAAACTGAAGGGAAATACCCCAAATACACCCAACAAGCCATCTGACAGAATCTGCTGGTGGGTGTTGAAATCAAGAATATCAAAACAGAGCACGAGCACCTGCTCTGTGTGGTCACTTTCAACCCCTCCCTCATTTGCTTCATCTGACACTTTTCTTTGGAAAGGCCAGATGCTCAATTAGGAAAATAAGGTCTTTTATTAATAATCAAGAAAATGTCTGCCTATTGGTTTGGATTAATTTTCATTCTTCCTTTATCTGGTTGAACCCTTTAAACTGTTAATGTGTTGAACTTCTGATTTTTCTTCATTTACAGTAATTTGGCTTATCAGACTCCATATAAAGATAGGAAATATAAAACATATAAGGCTGGCAGGTGGAAAAAAATTCAGGCCATGTAGGAACCCAAGTGGTTCTCAGAAAAAACTCAGCAGGAAGAAATTTAGCACCAAGGTTTGCAGAAGTTAAGGTAAGAATGCACTATTATAATTATAAATGTTTTCTGACCACGATCTTGTCCTGCAAAGATCATTAGAAAAGTTATCAGCTCCTTATTCATCCCTTTCTGCATTTAGTGGGTCTCATTCAGAAGATTCAACCTGAAATTTCTGGTTCTGGAGATTTTCATTCAGAATGAAAGTTTAAAATTTAGATGGATGCTTATAAATGAAATTTGCATCATTTTCTGACTAAATAGTTGTCAGAAGGGAAGTCAATTAAAAAAAAGTAAAACTTGTTCTGAATCATACAAATTTACACCAGCAAATGGATTTTTTTCCATAGTATGACTGTTCAGATATTCTATACCTTTATCATAATCAAATGAAAGGTAGGCTTTTAATTTCTTCGATGAGATAATCTTAGCAGGATAAAGTTAAATTGGGGTAAAGCAACAGAGCTGAATTAAAAAGGAACGGAAAAAACCCCTCTTCCATCAAATCAACAGGAAACACAATTTTTTCTCCACTCTTTACCTTGCTTTTTGTTGATAGCACAGAGAGGGGAATTTGTTCTGCTCATTTTGTGAATTTATGCCCCGTGGCCATGCAAAGGAAACAAGAAGTGGTTTCTGGAGCCTGATTCCCCTCAGGGGTCAGGATGTGACCTGCAGCTGTTCCTGCCCACTGCCTGTGGATTACTTCTCTCTTAATGACCTTTCAGAAGTGTAGAACATCTGAAGTTTCTTTATCCAATTATTGCTTGCAATATTCAAGTCGTTTCTGCGTGAACAGTATTAAATCCTTCGAGCATCTGCCCTTTTGTGTTAAATGAATTTAATCAACCCTACTTCGACTAAAATGGATTTTTTGATTAGAGGCAAGATTGCTGAAAGCAGTTATTTATTTATTTTTATAGTCACAAATTATTTACTCTGCAATCCTAACATTTATTTTTTATGGGCCTGAATAATGAAAGATCAGAGACGATGTTTGAGGGGAGAGAGACGGTTCGTGTCTGCAAATCGAGTTGGTTATGGTCTACGATGTCAGAGATTGATCAAGTATAAATATTAAACAAATGGGAAACTTCTGAATAAAAAAAAACCTGAAGTGAATAAGAGTTATAGATACAACATCAGCGAATTAACTCCAGGGGAAATCCCATCTTTTTCCTTTTCCAGTGGTCTGATGTATGACACGACTGATGCCTAAATCAGAAAAAGTGAGCAAATCATCGTTGCTGTCACAACCTAACTCCCAGTGTGATGTACAGAGATTTAAAAGGAAAGAAATTATACACACGGATATTTGAAATTAAATAGTCAAATGAAGGCAGCCTGGTTTTAAAAGCACAGATTTCCACAGAATTTCGCACAAGGACTTCATGACAAAACTGAAAACTCCATAAGCTTTTCCTTGCTACCAACATATAAATTTGAGAGGAAATTGTCTTTTTTTTTTTGGTGACACAAAAAATGCTGCAAATCTTTACCAGACCAGTGGTCAGACAGGTCAGAAGGGAAAGAAGAGCTAAAAATAAATTCATATGAACCCATGAACATTTGGCCACTCACAAAAAATAAAGGAAAAAAAAAAAAAAGGAATTAAAATTCTTTAGCGATTCAAAATTAGCTTTCCATAGACAATTTCCTCAGTTATATAATTCATGACTGAACTCTCTTGAAAACTTTTCACTTCAAAAAAATCTGAATAGTCTGTCTTCTGAACAATGCTTTTGAACTGCCAATATGGCAAATAATCCCAGTGCGTTTTCCGTGGAGGAGAGGGAATCGTGGGCTTTGTTCTCCCACTGAACCAGCAGAAGTTTTGCCCTGGACTTCAATGGAAGGAAGAGATTTCGTGCCTTCAGAGAGGGAAGAGTATCAAAGTGGACACCACAAAATGCACCAGGAAGGGATTTTTGTGTTGTAAATCACAAAATCTATGCCGGAGTTGGGGAGTGATTTCCAATTCCGTTTCATTTCTCAGCCTCTCCCACTCTCCGCTCCTGCATAATGAGAGGGTGAAGCTGAAGTTGCCTCCATCACTTTGTGAGCTGACATTCTCCTAAGATGTATTATGTATACAAATGATGATACTTAAGGAAACTTTTGTTCTGAGGAAATCTCATCAAAAGGAGGTCCTTTCCAAATGAAATAATTAGCGATGCTATTTGATGCCTGGGGAAAACACAACTCTGCTTTGGTGGAACCATCGCCACATCTTTAATGCCTAAGGCCTTTTATGCATTGGGGTTTGGGAAAAAAAATTGGCTTTTAAAAGTTCTGGACTTCATTTTTGAAGGCTCCTCAACAAGTTAGCGGATTTTTTTTTCAAGTGAAGCAACTGGTGAATCTGACTCTGTCTCAAGGCATCAACTGGCAGAGGTTTTGCAGAGTGAACAGGCCTGAAATCCATCAGGAGAAAGAAGAATTTCTGTAGGAGTTTCATGGACAAACCACTCACCACCTGGGATCTAAGCAGCCAAGTTTTTTGCATGAGGGTCTCATTTTTTCCTCACTACCACAAATGCCCCAAAGTTTTAGTGCATCCCTAAGAAATTAAAGTTTTACTCTGCACCATGGGTCTGAATTTGAATCTCTTCCTCCAAGTCCATCCCAGAGGATTGTGTACACCAAGGAACTGGAAACTGGGGACAGAAGTGGAATTGTTTTTCTTGTGCAAAAATGAAGAGCACAAAACCCACTTATGTAGAGTGCTTGGGCAAAGGTGAACCAAACAATTTAATACTGAACTACGTTTATTGACTTAATTTGTTCAGCAGTTTCTAAAGGGCTCGTCCTAAAACCTCTCATTGTGTTCTCGGTATTCCTAGAACCACTTCTTCACTTAAGCTGATAAAACTGTCACATTTTGGGTGTTTTATTCAGCTCCATTTCCAGAGGGGAAGTCAAACACTCAATCCCAGCTGCCCTTGGAGCAGAGAATTTACACGCCCTGTTGTTTTGTGATGGCTGTGTTGTCAAAATAAATGACTCCAGCATTGTGAGCGTATTTCAACAGCAGAATAAATTCATTGTGTGTGGTTAATGTCACAGCAATCCAAAATCCTCACAGGAAATGCAAGGGAGAAGCTTTGAGAGGACAGGTAGGGGTTTCCAGGTTGGGTGGGACGTGGAACTGTAGATCCATAGAATGGTTTGGGTTGGAAGGGACATTAAAGATCATCCCATTCCATCCTTGCCATGGGCCCTGTCCAGCCTGGCCTTGGACATTGCCAGGGATCCAGGGGCAGCCACAGCTTCTCTGGGTACCCTGAGATGTTACTGGTCAGGAGAAACACTTTATCATTTATTTTTTTCCTATTTAGCAGCCACAGATACCTGAACTCAGAATGAACACTGAGCTTATTTTCTCTTTAAACGTATTTAAAGTAAAAACCTCAGACTTACGTGTAGAGGTCTCAGTAGGTGACTGACATCTCCCAAGAGAGGTTCCTCAACCACAGAAGGATCCAGCTGATCCCAATCTCCATCTTCTGGTCTTGCAGGAGTTACTGCAGCACGTGGGAAGAACAAGGAAATCAGAACTTGCCAAGGCCACTACTTGCTCTAGGTATGTCTTACAAATATACCTGAGATTCTCTTTTGACTTTTAAGAAGCTCTGTGAACAGTCTTTTCTCTAAAGCCATCAGTTATTAAAAGGTCAGGAAAATGTAGCAGTCCTAGAGAAAGGGATCAATTAGGAATGCATGCTGGTGAGCTGATTAAGTTTTAAAAGCTCTTCATGCTAAAATAATATCTTTGAGATAATGTATGCCAGGGCACCCACCAACCTGCTTTCATTCTGTAGTGCTTCTGTGAACTTTGAAGAAGGTTCTTCAGCAAAAGAAAACAGTTAAACCCTTGGAATTACAATAAATTAAAACTCTAAATGAAGAAATAAAACTGGAAGAAACACAGTTCATTTTGCCAGGCTCTCATCAGCATTGTCCATGCAGATGTTAGGCTAACACCAGAATATTGCTCTTTGGAATGCTTTAATTTCTCCTCACATTTCTCTCAGGAGTTCCTGCTATCATCTAAAACCTCAATTTATCAAAGTGATTCAGCTTGTGACTAATTTGATTGATCTGTCCCATAATGGATGTTCACATATTTGAGAGACTGGGGATCTGGGCTATTAGCCAAAAAACTCACAACTGACCCAAACCAAAGAAATAAAAATCCCACCCAAACCCAAAATGAAGTCTGGGTCTGAATTTCTCTTCTTGGATAAAGCCAAAGAAAGAAAAGAAATAAAAATGCCATCCAAACCCAAAATGAAGTCTGGGTCTGAGTTTCTCTTCTTGGATAAAGCCATGGGCTTTATCCATGGGCTGGATTTCAAACTTACTGAGAAAAGAACTCCCTGAAGTCACAGCAGGGTTTGTATCTGGACCCTAATTCTTCTCTTTAGTTATAGACACTGTATAGGAGAAGTACCAGGAGATATAAACACAGAACAGCAAAGAATTTGATGCAATAAAATCCACATCTAATTTTTCCTCCAGTTGCTACATGACTCCGTAATATTTTCTTGTTTCTCTCTAAAACCTTTCTGTGCTTTCCCAGCTGAGAGTAAAGATAGAGGAAATCAATGCAAAAACAGAGTTTCTGCTGATATTAAATGGGGTAAACAATCTACTCTAAACTCTTCTTAACAGACAGCTCCTCTGAGATGTACTTGGCAGATGCTTCTCAATCCAGATAAAATATATCCCATTATCTTCTTTTCATGTGCTAGTCACTTGGCTCCTCAAAGATTCACATCTCTTCTCATTTGGAAATTCTTTATTCTACAGGGAAATGGCTTTTCTCAAGGAATCAGGTACAGAAGAGGAGCTCTGACAAAAGGCTCAGAGAATGACTCAAATGGAATCAATGCCTTCCAGACCTGAAGGAAGTTTTATGTCAGTTTCACCAAGACAGAAATTGAGGATCTCACACACAGATTCATTAGAATTCCATGCTATTTTTAATTATTCTATTTCTTTGTTAGGACCAAAGCTTTGCTCTGTGTCAGGGACAAAGGGCATCTGAGTCAGCGGTGTGAGAAATGTTCTGAGATGACTGAATTAAAGTTTTGTTTTTTTTAAAGAAGAATACAAATTGCAAGCTGAGCAACTGGGATCAAACTGAAATATCTGTGGAAAGTGGAGGTGAAGCTTGTTTCTAGTGGCACATCTACTGAAAGAAGTTGTTTTGGCTGCCAGCTCTTCCTGGCAGTGTGTTTTCTACTCATCCTTACTTTAGGGCCCCAAACATATTGGTGATAACAATCATAATTTGTAGCTAAAAGAGCAGCTCACTGACCATTCCCAAGACTGAGATTTCCTTAATTCACAATTCACATCATCTGCCTCTGGGTTTCCAAATCAACTCTGACTCCAGGCAGTCCCTGAGCAGTTCCCTAATTCTGTGGCTTTCAGAGGAATCCTTTCTCCAAGGTGAAGCTCGTGTTTATGTGACTTCTCTTGAGAACTCAGGTGTTTTCCAGAACCATTTGCTACAGTGTTTGGAATCTGGCATCAGCATCGAGTAACCTACTGGTGATAACTCCTGCAAATGTGCAAATGCAGTCCCAGCTGATGCAAAATGGATTATGGATGCCTATCTTGGATATCTAATCCTGAAAGCTTGTCCTTGGGGAGCTCAGACAAGCATGAAGTCATATTAATAACTTTCTATCATCTTTCAGAGATGAAAACTTGAAGAGAGAAAAAAAAAAAAGGAGCTGAAGCATTCAAGAAACACTTTAAAAGCAAGATTAGGAATCACAGGTTATTCTCACAATCGTCTGTCAGCTCTCTGGAGAATATTCTGTCTCCTGCTGTTCATATTCATAAAAGTTAAAGAACTGTAAATGGAAGGCTGAGAACAAGGTTTCCATCCTTGGGCTGTGTAAACCAGGAGTAACTCCAGTTTATGAAACTCTTAAAAAAAATAACAAACAAAACCCAACCAACCAGCCAACCAACCAAAAAAAACAAACAAAACCCACANCCAGTTTATGAAACTCTTAAAAAAAATAACAAACAAAACCCAACCAACCAGCCAACCAACCAAAAAAAACAAACAAAACCCACAAAACAAACAAACAAAACCCAAAACAAGCAAACAAAACTCAAAACAAACCAAACCCAAGCAAACAAAGAAAAAAACAAGCAAACAAACAAACCCACAAACAAATCCACAAAACCAAACAAAAATACCCAACCAACAACAACAAACAAAACAAAACAAAACAAAACCAAAAACAAACAAACTAACAAACCCAGTTGTGTCAGATCCTCAATTTAACTTTAGAATAAAAGAATAAAAGGTTGTTGTTCAGTAGAACCCATATCGAACACAAATATCCCTGCAAACCTTGGTTTCTCCTGGGATGCTCCACACGTCAGGAGTTTAACTCCAAATCTTGGTGCATTATTTATTGCCAAAATATTAAACTGCATCCCGCACTATTTGTTCAGGCTCCCAACCTCTCTGTCAGAGCAGCTGTGTCTCTTTAGAAGTTCATCAAACTGTGCAAATTATGAGGATTTTCATATTTTAATATTAAGCCCTTCATTTCAGGAAATGGAAGACGGTTATTTCCTCCGTGCAAAACTTCAGGAACAATTACCTTTCAGGAGTGGACACTGCTGCAGATTGAGGCTGTCAGAGTTGCCTGTGCAGCCTCTTGCTGTAATGGATGCGATATTCACACCCTAATTTCCATAAAAATAGGTTTTACAGAGTAACTGTTCTGGGATTTATTGGATTTTCCTGCAAAGCATTATAATTATCTCATACATCAACCATAACTAGTGCTTGTTATAAATGCCAGTTGCAATCATTCCCTGATTTTGTTGATGCTCCAAGAATATTGGAGTTATACTTCAGTTTATTGGGAGAAAAAATTAGTTCGTGTGATTACAACCCGTGCGTTTACCTCATTGTATTTAAATTAATGACAAACTTCAAACTCTTCATCATTTGAAGTTTCATTGACGCAAAAAAAGCATCACACGTATTAAATGTATTAATTAAAAAGCTCAGGGCTGTTTCAACACCCATTATTTCAGAAGTGTTCAGGCAGTACAATCTTGAGTTTGAGAAAAATACGAAGCAAAAATATTCAAACGTTCCCACTTATGTGCAGACTGACAAGAAAATGTGCACACTAATTATTCTAAGCGAGACTTTGGACTAAACATCCCTCCTTGGGTCCCTCTGAATCTGAATTTTCCTATGATCTGTTTAATGTTCAGTCTCTGAGGGATTAGACAAAAATCCAGCCTGAAGAGCTCCGTGCAGTGGACATCCCTGTGCTTTAAATGAAGGTGATGCAGTTGTACAGCCCAGGAGTTCACAGCTGAACTTTTAAAACCCAACCAGGAGAAACAGCTGCTCTACAAAAATGGATGGGTTGCTTTCTCCTACCAATATCCTGAAATTTCAAATTATTTTTCTCTTTGGCTGGGAACTCAGAGATCATGGCTTTGTTTCGTCCTATGTAGATTATTTCTCTGAACTTCTCATAACTGGTGCTACTGGCTGGGTTTTCACAAGTGTGAGCATCACTTCAGGAATGAAATGTTAGGTTTGACATTCAGTCTGTTCCACCAAAAGCAATGCTTACAGAAAACTTTTTTAATTATATATTCTTATTTTGATCAAAATAAAAGCATTTCATAAAATGGCCTAGGTTGGAAGAGACCTTAAAGATTATTTATTTCCTACCTCCTTGCCATCTGGGGTTGGGACATTTGTAAATATTCTCTCTCTGATATAAAAGTGTTTAAAGGTATTAAAGAAAAAAGGGAAAAAAAAGAACAATTCAAGTACCTGGATCAAACCCAGCACCTTGTTTAGCTCACTTTTACCTCTTACTGAGAACTTTGCACTGCTGGTCTGTGCTGCCCAGTTGCAGAAATATATTGAGAAGGTAGAGAGAGACAGAAGGAGAAATCTCTTCACTGGGGCAGTGGCCAAGAACTGGAATGGATTGGCAAAGAAAGCCTTGGTGTTGTCCCCAGTGTTGGACTGAGGTTTGCCCTGCTTGAAACAGGAAACAAAACTTCCAGACTTCCAGAAATCCATTTCTGCTTTTTTTTTTTTTTTTTTTCCTTTTTTCCTCTCCTTTGCTTAACCTTGATTATGTATTATTCTATTTGAAATACCTCTGGGTCCATAGAGAGAAAAGCAATTTCAAATTTAGTCGAATAACCCCTTTTGCTATGCATTTCACTGGCTCTGGGTGACACTAAACCTCTGGGTGGCTGGGTGTTCATCAGGTGCACTTCTTAGGTTTCCTCCCCCAAATACTCCCAACTGAGATATTCTCACCTCATGAGACAAATATGGGTTTTTCCCAGGAGGAAGCAGGGATGGTGAGCTCAGACAGAAACACTGTCAGAAGCTGAGATTCACAACATTAGCACTTCCATTAAGCACAGAGCAGAAGCAAAGCAAGGTGGAGAGGAGAAGAGGCCATAACCTGGTTTGTGCTTCCACAAAGCAATTTATAAATACTACATTTCTGGGAGAAAAGAGTGGAGAGTCTTCGAAAGTCTCAGAGGTAATTAGCCAGACAGGTTTTGGCACTTGATTGATTGCTTTTTGAAAAACATTAAAGCCCCCAGAGCTGCAACAAAGTTAAAAGCTTAGGTCTAGACATGAGGTCATCATTCTTCATTATCACTTTATGTGGAGAAATAAAAAAGCGATGCACTTGTGATTGAAACCCGAGCACTTATTGATGGAAGTCTGCACCATAAACCTCCCTCTCCCCTCTCTCTGCCGGGTAACAAATTATCCCATTTACCAGGCAGCTCTTCCAGGTGCTTCCTCACGGGTCCCTCACTCCAACCTGAAGCTGCCAAATTGAGCAGACACAGAATGGGAGTTCAGTACACACTTGTGTGCCCAACCAGAGCTGATGGATCCTTATAAATTGTGCTCTTCCACAGTGTCCAAACAGCTGTGGGTTCTGGGGGGGGAGGTGTTGGGAGCCTGACACATGATTATTTATGTTCCCCAGCACTGAGATCTCACAAAAAAGCACAATTTCTGCAAGGAAACCTTTCCAAGGCTGCCAAACCCTTGGAGGAAGGAGCAGCAGTGATTCATGAGGTGACCTCCAATCCATTGCACCCTGTTGGCATCAGTGGCTTCACCATACAAAAAGCTTCTGTTGCATTTCAGACGGATGAAAAATGCACCCCATCAGTTCATTTTTCACTAATGTATTGCACAGGTCTCCCAGGACTGCAAAAATGAGTGGAAATACTCCTGGTGACAGTGGGGTATTTATAGAAAACATATCCTGAAGTTTTTTATTAGGAGTATTGCAATGCCAGCTACGTTTCTGGGTCTCCTGTACAGCTCCAAAAGGTCAGCTCTGGAGCTGATGGGAGGTTTGTGAAGCCAGGAGATTGTTGCAGTGCTAATAACAGCAGCTCTTTGTTGCACTGTAAGGGAGGTGCTGGAGGAGCCTCTCCTCTGTAAAATGCACAGAGATCCCAATGTAAATGTTCAAGGACTGAGATTCAACAAAAAATTCCTCAGAAATATCTCAGGAAAGCTGATCCTGCCATAGGGCAAGAGGACAAATCCCTAACTTCTTGCACTTCCCTTGTGCCCTGCATTTTGTCATCCAAATTAGCAAAAGGATTGAAGGGTGGCTTTTGGTCAGATTTAGCTAAAGGTGATTCTCCCCCAACTCTCCTGATTCATGCACAAAGTTTAGTTTAAAAGGTAATAAACCCCAAACTATCTACAATGATGTCTGGCTTTGAAAACACTGCCTGAAGACCTACATGGAAAACCCTTTGCACTGCATCCACAATTGAAATAAAATATAAATGGAAGATACAACCTGAACTTGGTGACTGCTCTTCCACAAAAGGGGATCATTCCTTCAAGGACTTGGGAAGTTTTTACCCACTCCAGGTTTGGGAAATTGGAATATCTCAGAACATCAGAGTTGATCACCTGAAGCGATGTGACATTGATGTGACATTTGTTTGACAAAACTGATATTAAAACAGTAGTTCTGTGAAGAATTGGAGGGGTGCTGCTCTCTAATTGTTTTGTCTCAGATTATCTCAGTGCCAAACCCAGGTGGTTTTACTGCTGCTTTCTCTTACAGTCACAAAAGTTATGGATATGGCAGTGAGAGTCAGAGCCAATGATGGAACACCCTGATACATCCCCCACCCACACAAAATTCATCCTGCTCAATTTTAAACCATTCAGCTGCTAAATCAAACCCTGCTGGTGAACAGAACCCCTGCACCACAGTCCTGGGTCTCTGCAATGTGCTACAGAGACACAATTTCAGTTACATTTCCTTGCTCTGAGCAATCTACAGTAGCGGGTTTGTACATAATTAGACTATTTGAAAATGGCCCATTTTATCCTCACAGAGAATTCATTATTTCCTAATAGTGTCAGTTGTTTCTTCACTGAATCCCCCCCTAAACCTCCCCTTCAAACCAACCACAATAACAAAGAAACAANCAACCACAATAACAAAAAAACAAAAACCAAACAAACCAACCCCAAAAAAAAAAAAAAAAAAAAAAAAAAAATGCAAAAAAGGCAAACAAAACCACCCCAAACCCTCCCACATCCAGATGATAAACTGACTAGTAGTTGTTATTAAATATGTATCAGTTGGAATTTTTCCTTCTACAAGAATCTTGGAATACTCATGAGTGGAATAGCAGGACTGGCCCAGTTCCTCAGGAAGGCAGGTATACAGCAGGTTTGATGGAGAGAGGAAGAAGTCAGCTTTTATTACGTGAAAAGGGGGGGGAAAACAAGCACCAAGGACTAAGGGAGAGAAAAATCCATAGTTGTATTTTCTGTGAAAAATTCGAATGACTGTTCCACTTTTAAATGTACTCACTACACCTATCAAAAGAAAATTAAGAATAAAAGTTACCTGAACATATTGGGACTAGAAGTATTTAATTTCACAGCCGAGCCAGACTGATACTAATTCATATAAATCACAGCCCAGCTTAGCAGAGAAGCCATTTCCAGGGATTGCCAAGATATGTCTCTTTCAAACTTTTGAAAACACTATTTCACTCCTCACATAAAAGTGACTGGAGAACCTGACTGCAAGTCCACTGGTTCCTTTGGCTGACTACACCCCATTAATATATTGGGCCATTTACTTTGGTGAAAGCCACGTTCTGGGCTTTGGACAGCAGGCTGATGGCTCTGTGGCTCTTCATATTTCACTTTATCACCTATTTTGTGCAAGTGGCAACAGCTGAGTGCCTGAGATTTGTTTCTGGATAATACACACTCTGAACAATTTCAGCTGCTCCCTGGATTTTCTTTGCTGCAGCCATCACAATAAAGTGTACTTGCAGTTCCCATAATTTCACCTTTCCAATTTTTCTGGCCACCTTTCCCTCCAATGGCATGCAGAACACTCAGCTCATCTCGCAGTATTAATAACACTTCTACCTTAATGTTAGCCTGCTTGTCAAATCAGAGAAGAAAA
Organism: Rhadina sibilatrix; assembly: GCA_013400275.1. Classification (NCBI taxonomy): domain Eukaryota; kingdom Metazoa; phylum Chordata; class Aves; order Passeriformes; family Phylloscopidae; genus Rhadina; species Rhadina sibilatrix. Next base: position 39,472 of record VWYO01028192.1, on the reverse strand, counting down.
ATAACTACATGGGCTTTAGGCTGATTAAAGATAGTAAAACTCCAAGTTACAAAGATGTGAGATCAATACTTTATGTGAAATCTGTGCTCTGTTAAATCCTGCTTCCAGCAAGGCTTTAAAAAGTCCATCTAAAGCCTGGCCCAGTGCAGGCTGTGCCCAGGTAGCTTTTGTCTCTAAATTTTAACACAAATTGGACAAGACATGTCCAATGCCTTGCACATATTTTAGTGTCTGCCTGGAGCCTGCATAGCATTTATTACAGGGAAGACAAGCCTTCCCCTCATCCGAAAAATGGTGAGAGTCCCTCACTTAGCGAGTGTCTAAGAGGAAATGCTCTATTCAGGGTGGGATGCAAATTTGTATTTATCAACAGGAACCTCAGATCTGGGAAAAACAGGCAAGAAACATCAGTCAGTTGAATTGTTTCAGGAGGAAAGACAAAGAGCTGGAGAAGGGTAACCCTATGGCCATTTTACCTTCTTTTTTTTTTTTTTTTTTTTTAAATACCTCTTTCCTTTGTAAAAGAATCCTTCAGCTTCAGTCTCTCCAACTCAGTCACAGCATTGCTCCCAGAGATTTCTCCATGAGTTACACACGGGTGGGGAGAGAGGAGGGAGCCCCACCAACCTGGGGCAGCTTTTCCAGGTGCTGCACTGACACTATTGTACACCACAACAACACAGACTCCCACTTCAGAAGGCTGAAAATTTATTTATTTCTGGGGATGTCTCCCTTTTATACTGATTTACACAGACCAATGTGACTGGTGAAACAAAGACAAACCTCTTCAATCACGTTGGTCAGACCAGAGGGACATCGAGAAGTCCCTCCTAGGGAAAGGAATGTAAACAAAGTGACAGTGACAAAAACGTGTCTCTTGTTGACAGAAAACTCCCTGGGAAAAGAATTTCAGAAACCCAAAACATCTCAGGCATGAACCAGGGCTACACTGCATCCCACTGCAGCTGAATGTGGCTGCCCATCCTCCTCGGCCAGGGCTGCAAAAGAACATTAAAGAAAGGAGGCATGACCTTCCTGAGAGGAGACACAACCTCCCAGAGCACCACAGCCCCTCCCGGGCTGCAGTTTGGCTTAAACCCAAATCCTGCCTCTCACCCCGATGAGCTGCTTGTTCTCCCCTGGTGTAATTATGCAAACTTTGTTCTCTCCCCCTCCCCTTCCCCTCATGATGCAGTTTTCCTCCTGAAGAGCTTTCCTGCAGGTGCCACCTGCTGTGGCACGACCTGAGGAGGTCACACACCCCTGGCAGCCAGTGGCAGTGATTATTTGTGCCAGCAGTCAGAACTGCCCTCCGAAAGGATTCTGAGAGGCCCCGGGAATGCTGGAGGTGCAGAAGCACAGGATTGTTCTTCCAAGGTGACAGGGAGAGGCTTTAAAAGGCCTTCAGCATCTCCCAGAGAGGTTGATGCTCAAGGTTTCAAACTGGGGAGGCTGAGTGCTAAAATCATAATTCAATTGGTTGTCAAACACTTCCAAGACACAGACATTGCCCAGTGTTATTGTGACATCTTCAAAGAGCTCCAGCAGGACTTCATTGGGATTATATCCAATACTATGGAAATGTCCCTGCAGTGTAGGGCTGCCAAATTCAATTATTATTACTATTATTATTGTTATTGCTATTACTTTTATTACTTTTTAGTTATTGATGTTGTTCTTCTTCTTCCCCTTCTTCTTCCTTTTCTTCTTCTTCTTCTTCTTCTTCTTCTTCTTCTTCTTCTTCTTCTTCTTCTTCTTCTTCTTCTTCTTCTTCTTCCTCTTCTTCTTCTTCTTCTTCTTCTTCCTCTTCTTCTTCTTCTTCTTCTTCTTCTTCTTCTTCTTCTTCTTCTTCTTCTTCTTCTTCTTCTTCCTTTTCTTCTTCTTCTTCTTACTATTATTATTATTATCTTGCTTAATCATGATCAATACCCTGACCTCAAATTGTGACTGAGCTCGGTTGTTCTACCCCACTTCAGGTTTGTCAGCTCTAAAAGGAGCATAGCAGATAAAGTATTTTAAAAAAAAAGGGTGAGAAAAAAAAATCTTCACTCTTCTGGGGAACTGGTAAAGGTGAGCTTTGCCAGGGAGAGGGGGGAAAGCAATAAAAATTGTGTTTAATTGGTAATCAAAAAAGAATTAAAAGAGAAACCAACAAGTTGAAAAGTGTATTGACATTTGGGGAAGAAATCAGAACATTTTTGGGGAAGGAATAAACATTTTTGTGGCAAGAAAAACAAATGATTTCCAGTAAAAGCTGTCTCGCCTTGACCTAGACGGTAACACTCTCTGGAGCTCATAACAACCTGGAAAGGAAGGGAGTTTACAAACCTTTAACTACAGGACTCATTCAATTTAATGTTCTTATCTCCTCCTCTTATTTCTTTGCTCCCAAGAGATATCTGGGAAAGCAGTCAGGATGGTTTCACTGCACAAGCACAGTTTTTTAAAGATGCAGCATTTAATGAAACACCCTGGTTGCTTTCTATGTCCTGGCTATGAGGAAAAAAAAAAAGGGGGGGAAAGAAATCCCAGTTTCTCTCAGAGCTTCTGTCCCAGAGGGTCTTGGCTCAGATACACAAAATAATCTGGAACAGTTCCCTGCTCTTCACAAATGCAGGTCCATTTTCAAAATTCAACAATCGGGCTTTGTTTCTAAATTAATTTTCAAGTGCAACTGCATTATAATAATTTAGTTTATTTCTTAATTTAAGTGATTCTCACTTCATGTCACATAATTTTACTATTATGTATTTGACATTATGCTGGGTCTTTCTTACTTATTCAGTCAGAATAATTTTTGTCTTTAAAAATTGCAAAAGAATCCAGTGAATCACAGGTAAAATACTCAGGTAAAACCAACTGTTCTTCCTATGTGAAAAAAGCCTGTACTTAATGGGTAAAATTTGAGCTGAAAACCTGTTGAAATCTGACTTGAAACAGTTGTCAGTTCGAAACATCTGAAACAATTAATTCAAAGCTTAATTTTATTTAACAATATTATGACCTAAAGCAGCTATTACTCCTAATTGCTTTATAATTCAACCATTCCACGCTGCCCGTGCTCGCTTCTGTTAGAACAAAATCTGAAGTGAGATTATAATTGATTGAATTTTAAATGTCAGCTGTCTTTATGGAGCAAACATCTCCTGCATAAGAACAGATACTAATGAGAGATTCCTTCCGAAAGGGACAGCTGAGGGGTTATTATTTATTTTGATTTAAAATTGAGTGTCCAAGAGGAGCTCCATTATTGAGAAGATGTTAAGGGAAGGGGTGCATGGAGCCAGTGGGGTGAAACCAAGCCCAGCCTGGTCCTGGCTCAAACCACAAAGGGAAACAGCAAGGAGCTGATTTAATCCCCATCAAAACCAAGGGAAACCCTGCAGGAAAAGATNTTGTTTGTTAAATAAATCATTTTTTCCACTTTTCTCTGAGGAAGTTTCTTCCTGGACTGGTTGGGGGGAGCGGCCATTTGGGTTTTGCTTTCCAGGGGAACCCCTTTGGAGGTTTCCTCCCAAATTCACCCTAAACCAGGACACTTGGTTTTCCCTGTCCTTTTCCTGTTCTCACAGCAGCTCTGTTGTGCATTTCTGGGGGGTAAACCCCCTCCAGTTTCAGATGTGGAGAGGGCAAGGAATTCCAGAGGAGGAACAGCTGCTAGAAAATAATTCAGGGCATCCCAGAATGGTTTGAGTTGGAAGGGACATTAAAGCTCATCCAGTGCTAGCCCTGCCATGGGGACACCTTCCAATGTCCCAGGCTGCTCCAAGCCACATCCAGCCTGGCCTTGGACACTGGAATTTAAGGAATTTAAGGAATTTATGGACTGGGTCTCCAAGGGCAAGTGGATGAACAGTGAAATTAGGCACTGGCCAGAAGAACAGCAAGGACTTTCCAGAGGTTTTTTCCCTCTCCCATGTGCACCAAGTCACAGATGCACTCAATCTGCTTTAATGATTTATTATGTCATCACTCCTCAGGCTGAAGAATAAACTAATTAACTACACTGGTAAAAAGTGTTGTCTCACGTCCCAAAATAAATCCCCAAGGACTGGACAGGGCTTGGAGTAACCTGGTCCAGTGGAAGGTGTCCCTGCCCGTGGCAGGGGTGCAATGAGATGGACTTTAAAGGCCCTTCAAAACCAAACCACTCTCTGATCCTACAAATGAATATTTATTAAACAAACCAAACCAAAACCCCTGCACAAAATCTCTCAGCAGTGTGAGACAACAATATGCTAACAGCCCAGAGTAGCTCTGGTGAAAATCTGTAAACATTTAGACATCCCCTATCAAAGCCTTTTTGCCTGTAAGAAATACTTCAAAGGAAATGGGGGAGTTCTATGCATAATGTGAATGTATTTATTTATTTCACAGTAATAAAAGTATGATTCGAGCGGAAAACAAATGTGAGAGAGGATTTCAGAAAGCATCTACAAGGTAATTTTAAAACTATTTTGCCTGAAGCATTAAGAATTAAGAAGGCTGAGAAAAGCAGGAGATTGTTGGTTTCATCACCCTCTTCCCTTGCAAAGGGCTGGGAAAAAATGAGTGCTATTGAAGAATATTGAATTTCTAACACAGAACAGCATAATCTATCATGCACCAGGATGTTATTGCATTTTCCAGCATAATTATAAACCTGCAACCAGGAATATATTGAGAGATCTGAGCCAAGTGGAGTCACAACCTGATCCTATCAGTGGGATGTCTTTAAAAATTACAAGTCTTAATTAACAAAACTATTGTAGCTTGCCTAGAAGGTGACTTCCAATACAACTGGAATATTTAAGACCCTTCACCTCTCGCTGATAGGAATATTTTTTCCTTAGATTTTTTTTTTCCCTCCATCTCTTGCACCTTGAATTTTTGGAATGATGATGATGTGGGGAGAAATAAAGGGAAAAGAGGCTGATCTCCAAAACCATGGAAAGTTAAAGCAGAAAATGTAAGAAGAGTTTGGACATCGGATTGATTTTAAATTAAGATATTTTAGAGGATTTGAGATTCCTTTTTCTAAGTGCCTGAGAACAGCAAGGAAGTTTCTACCACACTTGTTTCAGCAAATATGTCAGCTTTTTAAAGAATAATTTGTTTTAAGTCAAGGACTTTATGTTACTTATTAACCTGTACTAATTAGTCTCTGCATCAATTAATGTTGCTGACATCCCTTAACTAGTTATGAAATATTTTTGAAGTGTTTGGGGTGAAAATATTAATAGAAAATAATCTGAAGTGCCAGAAACAGTGCAGGTTTTTTGGAGCTATCTGACAGACTGAATCATCTCTGATGCACACCGAGGACTCTTCAAATGATCTAAAATTAGTTTCCACTTCCCTGACTTGAAATCTCCCAAAACAGGACAGAATTCACACCAAAAAAATGAAACCTTCCTTTTGGATTCCTGATTGACACAAAGTTGATTTCAGATCTTCCCTGGGTACAAAAACGATGCTGAGGACTGCTGTGAATCGTGGAGGAGGAGAGAAAATTTGGGGCAGTGCAGAAAATCTCACCTATCTGAACTGATCTTCAGCTCTTCTTGAATTTCTGGGGGTCCTTTTGAGCACGTAACTCTTTTTCTGCAAGGAGAGCATTGTTCCTTAGCTCCTTAGAATTCCTTAGAATTTAAGAGTCAGCTACTGCCACAACACCACAGAAAAGGCTTTTATCACAGGCCTGATCAGGTGCTAAATGAATCTTCCCTCTCCAAACTCTCTCTGGCATCAAAGCATCCTTTTAATTCCCTTCTGGCCATCAGAGATCACAGGAAAACCCTGTGGGCTTTCCCCTGTTAGCAGTGGGAGTGTGCAGGTGCCCTTTGCCTGGCCACCTCCAGTAATTCCTGCTGGTTCTCCCCTCTGAACACAGGAGCCTGGTTCCAGTCCCAGCCAGGCTCTGGGAATGGGCATGATCCCTTTTCTCTGCTCCTGGAGAATGCACTCCAAACCAGCAGTGGCATTTTCCCCTAACAGCCTCACATTTCACTTATGTTTAATTTGTCACCTGCTGTCTCTCTCGGAATCTTTCCTGCATTACTGCCCTCCGTTCTGCTCCCCTGTATTTCATTTCTGCTCATTATTCCTTTTTTTCCCTGCCCCTTGAGAGAAATGCCTTGCATTTATCTGCTTTCAGACACAAACCTCTGGATTTAATCCAACTCCTGAACTCTCCAGATTTTTCCGTGCACCCTCCCTTCTCCTGCCCTTTGCCAGCAATTTTGCCTCGTAGCTTTTCCAGGACAAAACTTGTTTGGTTTTCCTTCAGTTCAGGTTCTCAACCATTAATTTCACTGATTGGAAGGGAGGATGGGAAGGCAATGAATCAGAGTGAGAATCAGATAAACTTCCTATTGATTTTGCTTTTCTTTTGGGAAATCTTTGCTCTCTGGTCACCAAGGGCAGTGACAAACAGGATGAGAAGCAGGAATTGGTGAAGGATTTCTGATGCCAGGAGGAACACAGATATCTTCCAGGCCATTTTCATTCTCTAGCAGCTCATGAAGGGAGAGGAAAAATCAAAAGGTAAAAATGGGTTTATATGGAAATTTGCAAGTGGCTGATTCTATCATCCCTCTTAAACAGCTGGAAAATAAACCTCATTGTCCATTTATGGATTATATGGAAAAAGATTTTTGGGAGCTCTGAAAGAGCTTCTAATACTGATAAGCAGAGAAGATGGGCACTCACTTTATTACCCCTATTTTCATATTCATCCTCTCAATGATAATCTCAACAAAATTTAGTTATTAACTCTCTTTCTAAAGAGATACAGTCAAACCAAACAACAAGCAACGAATAAAGAGTCCATGGGGATTTTGGTAAAATTTATAAACCATATGGAAATTTAAAAACCCACAAAATTTCCTTCTATTTTTTTTTTTTTCTGCCTCTCTGGGACATTTCAATAGCAGATTAAATAAAAATGAACACTTTTGGCAGCGCACAAATGTTCCTTCACAGCCTCACTCAGTGGTTTCGATGTACTTTACATATTTTTTACTTACTGCCTGGGCAACAAGGATTTATACACTTATTTTCTTCTTAATTAAGTGGCATTGCCTTTCTTTCAATGACGTAGTTTCTGCTTTAAAGATGCAGAAAATAGGACTGTGGAAGAGCCACCTCTTATGGAAAAGTCTTCCACTCACGTTCTTACTCGTGGTCTCTAAATTTGGAAGCCTTTTCCAAGGTCTCAGGTCGAACCCTGTGCCCTCTGCTGTATTTGGGGCTGCATGCACGAGGCCTTGAGAATTTTCTGTGCCTCGATTTCCCACAGATAGGCGCTCAAAAATCCCCAATAGCTGAGTGAAAATCCCTGCAAGGAATGATTAATTAGCACAGACACTTCCCTGAGTGTTCTTCATGGGAAATGCTGCCATGTGTGGATGTCACCTGCAATAAAAGTGATGCTTTTCAATCAAGGATCCTGACAGGACCAAACGGGCAATTAAATATGAACATTACTCCAACTCTGCTGAGTTGAGCCCCTCAAAGAAATAATCAGCTTCTGTTAACCAAAAGAACCTACAAACCTATCCCTTGGTAAAAACTTAAAGTATATTTTCCCTAAGGAATTTCTACAGGAGAGAGTAGGGCTGGAGAAAATCAAGGAGAAAATTCACCCCCCAGTCTGCTTCTGCAGAGGTTTATATCTCTTCCTCTGCCTGGATTGTTTTCTTCTAAAGATTTTTCTTACAAAGTTAAAAAAAAAAAAAAAATAAGAAAGATGTCTCCACAGATTGATTAATAATGTTGTTAAGCTCATCTGGCAACACTTTATCCTCTGTAAAAGACAGGTGCCCTTTGCAGAGAAATATTCCATTCCTTTTCCCTTTCTCCCTTTTTTCTCTCTGTACAAGCTCTACCATCTGGGGAAAAGCGAGTGCTTTGTCTTAATGGCAGTGATTGTCTGCTCTGGGAAGCCCTGGGAAGACAGAAAACCAAGGATGGGAGATGGAGAGGAGCACACAAAGAAGTTTTACTACTTTCAAAGGCCTGGGCAAGGCTCCCTGCTCTGCTGGCAGCTCCTGCAGAGCTCTGTGGGAGTGTCAGCCCTGGTACCACTGCAATTATGAGACTGAAACCGGGCAAAAATGGCAATTTTAGTGAAGCCTCCAGCAAGCTGAGCTGGGCCAGAGGGCTTCAGCTCAGCTTCAGGCAGTGCTTAGCATCCATTTACCAGCTCTGGGATGAATATTGACCTGGATGAACACTCCCTTCACCTCCAAGCAAATCTGCAGCAAAGCTGTCCTTCACAAAGTCAAATTAAGAATTCCCAGTACCAGATGGAACCACTGGGTGTATGGTCCCAAACAGATTTTTGAACAGCCAGAAGCCTTATAAATCAAATATTAGAGATGTTCTGCTTGGAATAATTAAACCCCACTCTCCCACAGCCCAAGCAGGGCTTTGAATGTGTCACTTTGCAGAGCTTTGTGTTGATCTGCAGAGAGAGCAGAGCTTTGGCTGCTTGAAGGCCCAAAGACATTTCCCACGGAGCAGGAGGTGAAACTGTGTGTTAATCCTGGTGTGGGAGCACTCAGCTTGCCCAGTCCTGCTCTGCAGCCCCTTGGAGGCTGCAGGGACTGAGCTTTGGGGTGCTTGGCAGGGGAAACCCATTAAAACTGTTGGCACTGATCAATCTGGCAGCTGGATTCCAGGAGAAACCTGCACCTGGCTGCTGTGAATCTGCCAGGGCCCTTCTGAGCTGTACCAGTGACACTGCTGAAGTTTCTTTTCAGGGAGTGATGGATTTAGCGAGCAGCTCAGGGGGAAAAAAAAAAACAAAAAACCAACCCTTCAGTTTCCTCCCTTCCCTCACCTTTGTACATGGTGTTGTTTGTGCTGCAGTGAGTGAAGAGAAGATTAAAACACCTCTTATTAATCTCCCACCCTTCACAAGTGATTTAATGTTTTACAAGCCCGGGTGGTGATTGCTGATAAGGCGCTGGGGAACATGGCAGCAGCCTTTTCCATTTGAATTTAGCACAGAGCTCTTTCCACAGCTATCAGTAATGAAAATGAACTAAGGAATACTGAGAGCCACCAGGATTGTCCTGATTGGAGTTAATATCTGCTGTCACTGCTCAGGGGCAGTGACACTTGTGTAGCGTGGGGCCTGTGGAGAGACACACCCTGACAGGAGCAGGGAATGGTGGCTCCTGGCTGGAAAGGAAAAAGGGATTCTTGAGAGCTGATCTCAAGGTAAAGCAAAAAACCACAAAAAAACCCACAAAACCCCCAAAAAAACCAAAGCCGAAAAACCAATAAAATAAAATAAAACAAACAAACAAACAAACAAAAACCAAACAAAAAACCAAAACAAAACCAACCCCCAGTTCCAGATAAGAATGGTGATCCAAAGAACAAAGAGAAGCAATTAAAAAGCTGCAATTGCAAGTCAAGGAGAAACAACAGAACACATAAACCCTCCTTTCAGGTACATCCAACCACTTCTTACTCCTTCTTTTCAATGCCTTGACAAGATCTACATTTCTTCCCTGGAGCTGAGAGGCTGAAATTGCCATCAAAGCCATTTCCAAACCAAACCTTTGGATGCTGTGGGACACGACAGGGAAATGATGCATCGACTTCATCCAAGGCACTGGTATTTATGGTCTGGTCTTTTGAAGGAGAGATGAATTCAGTGACTTTTTCAAAAGAGAGGGGTGTAGGAGTTGGTAATCTCACCGCTGAACAATATGAAGTGGTTGGCACTGGAGTCATTCCAGAACAATCAGCATTTTTCCTGCCTTTAGTGAAGGTTTTTTGAACAACAAACCACCTTACAATAGAACTGACAGCTGTCCCAGCCCTGCAGACTGCTCACACTGCAGTACCTCCAGCAGCCCATGAATATTCAGAATACGTTCTGGGGATCATTCTGATCTCTTTTTAGCTAAGAGAATACTTCACATTGAAATTCAGGTGCTGAAATGCAATTTTATTTGTGTTTTACCAGTAAGCCCGACCCAAGATCTATCCCACTGGGCACCGTGGTACCTAACTAGGGAATATGGATGAGGTTATCCTTGATTACCTCCAGGGGGAATCACAACACAAAGCGTTGCAGGAGGCCCTGCACTCAGATTTCCAGGGTCTAACTCTGGCACACCAGTCACGGACTAAACGGCTTCCCTGAGCACCCAGTATGGTATTGCTCTAACACAAGCTGTTAGCTTGAATGGAATGTTTCAACAAGATTAGTCTCTTTACCTGGCTCTCTAATGCCTTTTCTCTTTTCCATAAGGTGTCAGAGAAAAGTGATGTACAATTACTGCCTTGTGTGGCGAGTGTGCAGTGTTTCTCCAAAGAAATGATAAAAAGCACTTCTCCTTTCCCTCCTTCTGCTTCTGGCCAGGCTTCCAGCAGTAATGAAGCCTGTCATAAGCAGTGATTTGTCCAGAGAGCACTGAAGGTTAAAAATCACAGCTGAGGCCCTTTCTGAAAGTCCATTTCAGTCACATTTGGCTGCTGTAAAGACGAGGAGGCAGCAGGCTCTACATGCCTGAGCCCTGGGTCCTGTCACCATCTCACCCTCAGTCTGACCTGTTCCTGTGGTTTCCCCTCCCTCCAGATGCCAGCAGGGTCTGTAGGGTGCATCCTGTATGTGTAAAAAGCCTGGGGTTGAGAAACCCATCATTGCTGCAATATTTTACACTCCAATCTCCGAATGAGGATGGAGTATTTGATAGCAGATCACCTGGAATTACATCTGGATTCAGACTCCTTTTTGCTCCACATTGCTCTCTGATGTTATAGTCATTGGCAATGACACTGTAACATTATGCCTTCAGAATTATGTCTCACTTTTGACCAGAAGTACCACACAGAAATCCTCAGAATAAGTTTTTCAGGAGAAAAAGCAGGAAACATCTGGGCTTATTCTGTGACATGACACGAATCACTGGAAAATGCAAAGGCCGTGTGGACAGCATGTCTTTTTCAGTACTCCAGATTCAGAGTGCCAAATTTTAAGTATAACCCTCATATAAGAGACTGATTTTTTATTTAACTTGGTTCTTTTTTCAATATTTATGGGCATCTAGGGCTAGATTAATATTATGGGAAGGAAGGAAGGAAGGAAGGAAGGAAGGAAGGAAGGAAGGAAGGAAGGAAGGAAGGGAGGGAGGCAATTTTGATTAAATGAAAATATGCAATATATGATAAGTTGCATGTGATATCATCCTACAAGAGTAGTTCTTTAAAGGATTCCTTTCACCTTCTTCAGCCAACACACACCCTTAGAGTTATAATGTACTCCATACACACCTAAGCACTGTCAGGAGACTGATTTTCCTTAAAGGTAACATTTTTTAGAGCAGTCCTAGTCCATCAATTAAATATATGTTGAAACAGAATCCCCAAACCCCAAACCCAACACATCAACTTCTCCCTCAGAAGAACCCAACAGCCCAAACCATCTCACAAAGATTAGATTGCTGCAAAGTAAAAGTTTTCTCAGCAGCTCCCCGGAGGTGACACCGGGTGGAACAGAGCTCTTTGGGGAGTTCACACACCTTTGATCAGAGGGGGGTTCTGTCTCACCCTGCACCTGGCAGTGCTCATGCTCTGTGATCTCCTCGGTGCAGATGGGGATCCCACACTCAGCACTGGCACATTTCCAACCACTCCCCTTAAATACCTGAAACTCTCTGAGGGAGGGGTGTCAGTGCTGCTGAAGAGTTTCAGCCTGTCCCAGTGATGCCTTGGGAAGGCTGACCTGGAACAGAGGCTGGGTACAGCTGGAGAATAAAGTAGAGATTTATTGAAAAGCCTTTAGGGTGCACCTTGGGCAGGACAAGAGCCTGGCCAGGGCTGCACCCAAGGTGGGCCCAAAATGGACACAAAATGGTCACAAAATGGACCCCAAATGGTCACAAAATGGACCCCAAATGGGCACAAAATGGACGAGCAATCCACTTTTTAGAGGTCAATCTGCTCATCTGTGGTGCCATTCCTGACCACGAGGTCTCACACTTGGATCAGTTTTGGTCCATTTGCACATTGGGGTTGAATTGTCCCATTCCAGCTGCAGGCTGTGAGGTCCCATCCTTCTTGTTCCCCCCTCCAGCCACCCTTGTTTGTGCTGTTGGGCTGAAAGTTGTCCTTGGTGTGCAGCAGGAACAGGATTTGTTTTGTGTCCCTGCTCTGTGCAGAGCTGAGTGACCCTGAATGTGAGGCTGAGAGCTGCACCCCTGGGCAGCACAGAACCTGAAAAACAGGAAAGATAAAACTGAAGGTGTCGCCAGGAAGCCCTGGGAAGAGGAAGGAGAGGGAAGGAGGCTCCCTCACAGACACACCATTTGTCACAGCCCTTTTCCATCCCAGCGTATTGACGTTACACCACCAACCATAAACTGAACAGAATGCACATGTCAGTATCCTGGGGATAAAATTTAGCACCAGGGAGGTTGTTATGAGCACTGAATGAGCAGTTCTGGGTGGGAATTTAGTATGATGGAAATAATTCGTTCAGCAGAATGCATGAGGACAAGGAAGAATTCAACTCTGAGTATTTCGGACTTTTCATCCCCAGCACAGCCTTCAAGGGCATTTGTGTTTCCTTTGGATGGGATTAAAAACCCTCACAGGTTTAGGATAAATGGAGAGGAAAAAGTAGGAGATAATATGAAACTTTTCACCACAGATCATTACATAGAATAATTTAGGAAGGGACCTTTGCAGGTCATCTGATTCACTCTGTCCTTTGGAGCAGGGCTGAGTTAGGGATTAAATCAGGTTATCTGTGATAATATCTAAAGTAATAATAAAAATAATAATATTTTTAAAATATCTGTTTCATCAGCCTCTGCAGGGCTGTGTTCTATCACCACCATCAACACCAAAAAACAGATTTAGTGCCCGGTTCATCACACTGAATTCATGAGTTAAGAGTGGAGGAAAGTATTCAGGGAGATGCTGCAAACTTGGAACTCTCAGGGTTTTTTCTCAGACATTTTTCCAAATTCCAGTATCAGAGTGAACAGTTTAGACTAAGAAACCTCACAGAAGACAAACCTTGGAATTTTACATTT
>VWYO01028192.1:0-12063 GCA_013400275.1 Rhadina sibilatrix | reverse complement strand
TTTTTTGGGGGGGGGTGGTTGTAGAAAATGAATTGTTGCACATAAACACACAAAAATTAGCAAGGGAAAAGAGCTCCCAACCCTACACAGAAGTTACACTGACCAGGAGTAATGATTTTTAACTGAGGGCTCCATGTCAGCCTTCCAGGCAGGCAGAGGGTTTCATGTCTGCTGGAGGAAGCAGAGAATTCCAAATACCTCAGCAAATGCCTGCTCAAATCGGGTTTTACCTGGAAATGTGCACTAAATGTTAAACAGCAATGGATTTTCTGTGTAATCAAATTGTTCTCCTGTTAATACTTTCCAAGGAACACGTTTTACACCCAATCCCATTAGCTCTCCTTTTTGCAGTTAATTTTTTCACATAACTCTTCTCTTCCCCTTGTAGAAAAAAAGCAGGGAAATATCACTGAGCTACAAATTCCATTTTTTGTTTCCATCAGCTCATTATATAAATTATTCAGAACTGTTTTTATAAAGTGGGGATTTCAGCTTCCTTTACAGAAATAAGGAGAAAAGACAGTCCTAAAACAAAACAAAAAAAGGTAAAAACCCCCTCAAACACTTGATGCAACTTTAATTATCCTTTCCATTAAACTGCAGCTTGTTCACCAGTTTATAATCTCAGAAAATATCCTTTATAAAAGAGATATTACTCAGAATGTTTTATACACTTACCATAATCACCATTCCAAACCTCCCTAATTCTCCCTCCCCAAAAGAAAAGAGGAAAGGGAACAACAAAGGCACAATATTTCTTGTGGGTTTGAACTCTCAATTTTCATATTCATCTCCAACAATCACCATCTTCTGCCACCTCTACAGTTCCCTTTGACAGCAAAATTTCCTCTCCCTCTGCACGCCAGAAGCCACCACCTTGCACCTTGCCAAATGAGGGATTTTAATCAAAGAGTTCCAACCTGTGGCACATTTCTTAATCAGAAAATATTTCCAGTTCCTATTTTGAAAAGAATCAAGGGAGATTTCTAATATTTACATCAAAACCCGCATGGATTCTGAGGGCACTGGAAATTTCATGCCAAGAACCAGGAAGAGTTTGGGAGCACTTTAACTTTTTATCAACATTCATTTGCTGTAGTGAAATTCAAATACTGCTAAAATAAATAAAACGAATGCTGCTACTACTGGTAGCAGCCAGTGGATGTTTGGCAACCCAGGAAAAATTAATTCACTTTTTTTTTTAGATGGAGATCTTCTCCATGGCAAGAAGTAGCACAGGTTTTATTCTTCTTGATTTATTTAAACCGTGTGTCCACCACTTACTGAAAGGAAACCTAGAAAAAGGATGTTTAACTAGAAAGTCCTTTTGGATTACTCAGGGTCAGAGAGGTTTTGGGGTTTTCCTGCTGGAACAAAACCATGGTTTAGTTGTGTTCACAGCCACTGAGATTGTGGGGTTTTCCTGCTGGAACAAAACCATGGTTTAGTTGTGTTCACAGTCACTGAGGTTGATTTTAGGGTCCAGCAGAGGGATGTTCCTCCTCCTGCCCTGCCCTGGAGAGGGGGAAGCTGAGAACCTGTGATAAAGTCACCATTAAGCTGCAAACTTGACAGTTCTCAGATGTTTAAGCAAGAGAGGAAATACTACAGCAAAACCAAGGTGGTTTGTTCCAAGAAAACAAATATCAACAGGAAGCCACCAGCCAAGATCCTACCAGAAAGAGAAATACTGGAATGAATGCCCAGAACTGGGAAAGAAGAGGCACACAGAGCAGAACAGATGAAGGATGAAATCCAAAGGTAAAACAACAGACAAGATACATCTGAAGGTCTTTCCTAACTCTCCTTCCTGGTGTTCAGTGTAAATTCTGCTTTTCAGCCATAATTCAGCAACACAGAAAATGTTGTCCACTGTGAAACACCGACCCTGGAAATGGATCTCATTTAACTTCTGTGTCATGACTCACTTGAGGATCAGGTTTGTTGAGAGACATCTCCAGATCAATGCAAGTGTCTGGAGAGCCAAGCAGAGGCTCAAATTCTGGGGCAAAAAAAGGAGGCAGAGCAAGAGCTGGGAAAGGAGTGTGACAAGAAAGGGTGAAACTTTGGAAATTAAAAAATCAGTAAACACCCAGCACACGCCAGCAGTGTCATCCACATCAGAAGAAAACATGCTTCCTTCTGAAGATGAGAAAGGGAAGTCAAGAAGTCATAATTTTCATCTGGAACATCAAACAATAAACTGATTTCCTTTAGATAAAACCATGTTAATGTCTGCATTGTTAATTACAAAGCAGATGACAGCTGTCAGCAGATGTCAATTGTGTATTTAGAGAAGATTCCACTGATTGAAAACGAAGTGTTTTATCTCCCCAAATCAAAGACACATAAAACAGATTCTAACAGTGTTGCAGGGGAAGGAAGCAAGTTTAAAACTCTGTATCTAGAAGTGGGTTTTTATAAGCTATCACATTAAACTGCTCGTATACGTCCAGCACAAAATTAATAATGGAAACATGCCTGAATCCTTTCAGTCAACATCACTCAGTGCTCCATGGGAATATGATAAAAGCTGTCAACAGAATTATATAAAGGAGTCAGGATTAGTGGTGCCTTTTTGGAAACTGATAGCAAAGTTTCTACTGCACAAAGTTTTGTTCATGATTCTTTCTGTCCATTCTTGCTCAGCTTTTAGGGAGCATAACAAGTGGTGAGCATCCAAATGCATTATTTGCTCTTTGATCCTTCCTCCAACAAACACGTTACAGCTTGGTGATTTTTTATTTTTTTTTTTTTTATATTCTTTTACTTTGTTTTGCATTTATTGATTTGTTTTTGAGGGGATGAATTGTGCTGTTCGACAAGGCCCAGAGGCTGAAATATTTTATAGTTGTCATTCATTACTCTGAAGTTCAATAATCTGTGGCACCTCCTTGTCCTTTAAAATATTGGCAGCGCTCCGTGGTTTTTATTAAAATATCTGTGATGCTTCTTTTTAATTTGTCAGACAAGGGATGGCACAGGTGGCAGTGCAGAATAGGAGGATTCCTCTGAAACAGAAATAACCTCCAGGGACATTACCCTGCTGGCCGTGTTTGTTCAAATCCTACTGACTTTTGTGAGAATTCTGAGCACCAGCCCAGGCTCTTTTCACCTTTCCAGCAAGTAAACAATAATTTTCATCTGCTCTGATAAATTCCCATCATTTTGTTCCCACCTTGCTCAGGGATATTTGGAAGAAGTAAAAATACCCACTCAGTCAAAACCTGACTTAATAAATCAGCACATTCCCAAATAACCTTGCAAGTTTAAAAACAGTGCCTATTCCTGTTACCACCACCAAGAACAACCAGAGCTGAGCAGATACCAGCCAAAGACATGAATATATCAGACAGGCCACAGCAGCGTGACCTAAAACAATAATTACTTCTTTGGAAGGCTGAAAACCCAGCAGAAAAGCAGATTTTTTATTTTTTTTTTTCAGGTAAATAAACATGTCCAGATTGGCTTGGAAGCATTTGCAGATGGGCCAGAGGAGTCGTCATCAGAGGACAAATAAATGAGAGTTCTTGGAATTAATATAAAGCCTCATCTCATCTTGCAGCCCGAGAAAAACTAATCAAACCCAATAATTTATTCAAGGAATAGCAACTGGAGGACAGCTGTCATCTCAATTAAATGGGCTCCTATTGCCAGTCGTGCCACATCACTCCTCCCTTGACCCCAATCCATCCATTTATGTAGTTTTGAGTTAGACAAACTCCTTAAAGGTAATTCTGCCTTCTAACCTGACCTCTGCCTTCTGGAAATTTAGTTTTGTCCCATCAAACTCTGCTTCTTGTCTAACCAGCTGATAGCTTCCATTCAAAGCTGGCAATCCTTAAGGAGTCCTCAAAAATTTGACCCTTTTTACACCTTCTTTTGACCTTTAAATTATATATATATTTTTTTAATTTAGAGATGAAAAGTAATTTCATAAATGTGCCAGATAAAGGGATGTGGTTGGGATTTTGAAAAGTTTATCATGAAATAAAGGAATTATTATAAAGGGTTTGTCATGATAAAAAAATAAAATACCATTTGATTAAACAGATCTTCTGAAATGATTCAGTCTTTTGTTCACTTCTGTAAATGAATTTTTTAGCATCATAAAAATCATAGACTATCCTGAGTGGGAAGAGTGGGAAGGGACCCACAAGGGTTATTCAAGTCCAAATTCCTTTGTTGTCATCCAGAATGTGAACATCAGCATTATTCTGAGCGCGGTAAGATGCACAACATTTGCAGTATATTTAATCCTACCTGCCTTATCTCTATGTACTTCAAGGAACATCTCACAATTTCTGCCAGAGAAAGTTGTGATTTTCTTCCTTGCCAGGCTATTTTCCAAGAGTGTCCCCTGGGACGTGGCAATTGAGAAAATCTGTTGAAAGGAATAAGGAAAATATGAGGAAAAAACTCATCGTTGGCATGATTTAAAACGTTCCCTTCACGAGATGTGTCTGGAACATGGAGATAATGAAGTCACACCTCCTGATGAAACATCATGGAAGAATAAAACATTTTATTGAATGTGATGAAAGTAATGTGAGATGTTAAAGTTTAAAACTCTCTCACATTGTCATTTGTAAGTCTTTATGGCCAATATCCATGCAAGGCATTGCTACAATAATCACTTAATTCCTGACTCCACAGACATTAACTCCACAATCCAATGGCAAAGAGCAGAATCATTTTAGTATTCTAGCAGTTAAAAGACAGAGTGTCTTATTTAAATACAGATGCACTTTGAACTACCTGCTCTTTCACAATTTGGCTGGAAATTATAATAATTATACTGCACATTATTATTTTTCAACAGTTGTGTATTCATAGCCTTTTAGAGAGACAAGGATAGGTTCCAGACAGGGAAAAACAACATATCAGAAGTGCATGAAAAATAGGATTTCTTTCCAATTAGGCAGCCAATAAAAGTGGCTTAATAATCCTTTGGAGGAGAAAATACACTGATACTTTCTAAGGTTCAAATTTAAGACTTCATTTATGTGCAATATTCTAACCAGGAATAGAAAAGAAAGGGATGTATCCTAGATAAAAATAGAAGGGGATAGCCACAGCTGTTGGTTTTTAGCTGGTGTGCTTTGTTAAGACAGAATAGAAAGAAGGGAAAAAAATTGTTTGTGGTTAAAATTTGATTATTATCTGGTAGAAAAAAATGCATTGAAGTTTCTCTTCTCTCTAAAAACAAAGAAACACTGAGGAGCAGTTTTTAATACCAGAAATCATGATGCATCTCCCTAGGAAATATCATCTCATTAAAGGAATTCTGAAGCATTTATTCCGGAGATCAGGCTGGATGAGGATAGATTTCCTCTCACTTCCATCACACTTTTAATCTGAATTCTGTCAGACAGGAGGTGCCTGCTGTCGTCAGCCCTGAAATGGCCAACCCCATTTTCAAACAAACCAACAGCAATTGTAACAGAGTTGGTGTATGACTTCAAGGAAGGAAACCGTGCTGGCTGAAAATCCATAAAGAGATGTTGCCCCGTTCTTTTCAGCCTTCTGATGTTTTATGTTTTTGTAATGGACTTTCTCAGATACATTTCATGTAAATAATGATTATTTTACATTCCTTTCTGTAGGAGGATTGAACTGATGGACTGTTGGGTTGCCCAGTGTGGTTGGAGAGGGCAATTTTCTTCCTCCAATCCATGGTCACTGTTGGGATTCTATAAATGTTGAGGTCTGTAAATAAACTGCCCCTTTTTTGCCTTGGACATCTCAGTGTGTGAGGGTCGTTCATTTGTGTCGGATTGCGACAGAGAGATATAAAAATGATAATAACAGAATAAATACAGATAATTTATAATAAGATAATGACAGAAATAAACAGAAACTGCTGAGTATTTCCAAAATCTGCTCAGCCCAATCAGAAATGGCTCTTCCCTGACCTAAAGTGTGATTCAACCTACAAAAAACCAGAGGCACAAACCAGCCCAAATTAAAAAAAAAAAAAAAAAACAACAAAAAACTCCTCATTTGTACTCTGGGCTGTTTTCCATTCCCCTCCTTGAGTGAACAAGTCATGCAGAAGGTGCTCCCAGCCAGATTTGAGCTGTTGGTTGGGACCTGCACTAATATTTCAACTGCTGCCCTAATCAGCACTGCCACCCACATATTTGACCTTTTGTCACCAAAATATGCCAGGTTTTAAGCACAACAATTCAAGGATGACATCTTGGACAAGCTGCTTTGTTGTGAGGCTCTTTCCTTTGAAGCTTCATGTGCATAAATTAGGCTGTATAATTTCTAGGCCTTCAATCAAAAAGCAATTTGTTTTCACTGAGTTGAAATGGATGAGGTTTAACTCCTCAGGATTTCGACTGATTTTGTTGTGGAACATGAGGGCTCAAGGAATGGACCTTGATTTTCCAGCCTTGGTCATGGCAAGAAATTGTAGAATTGTAGAGCTGGTAAAGGAACCAGGCTTTTATCTCAGGAGTGTTCTACAAAGACAGCAGATTCAGAATCAGAATGATTCTTAGACTGTTTTTCAAAATCATAAGAACAATTTCTTTAGTGACAAATCTACAAGAGCCCCAACTTAAAATTTGTAGAATTTCTGGTTTGGGCAATTTCTGGGAATTTCTTCTCAACATTTATTTAATAATTACAGTCAGCTCCTCCTACTGCTCTGTAGCATCCTACTTTTAGCACTTGCTTCCCAAGAGATTCCTTGCTAGATCCATATAGTTTCTTCTTTTTCTGTTTACCTTCTTGATTTTTGGAATGTGGTTCTTCCCTGTTACTGTTCAACAGCTCCAGCATTTTCTGATGTTTCACAGCATTTGCCTCATTCTGCTGCTCTGGGCTATTTTCCTGTAGCACAGCTGAAGTCTCTTTCTTTCCTCTTAAGGGAAAGAAAGTCTCAAGAGGAAGAAAGTTCCCTTTTGATTTCAGGCAGGATCAGATAAAATATCCCTCATATTGATCATAAGTCCCTAACTGAACAACAGAGCAAAATATTTTGAGATAAGGGTGCTTCTCTCCAAAGAAAAAACACTCCAGAATTTCTTGTTTGCTGCATCTCTTCAGTGGCTTTACTGAATTTGTTGCAGGTTGGTATTTTGTGTTTTCACAAAAGGCCAGCAGCTTCTGTACCCACATTTGGAAGATCAGTAATTTTGGGTTTGAAATTTGGCTATTAAGCGAAATATGGAAAAGCACAGCTCGAGGTAGAAAGGGAAAAATAGAGATAAAACATCTGATTGTTCTAAAAATCTGTTGTTCAGCTCTGTTTACAATGCCTGAGTCAGGTGTTATCAGAATGCTGCACGTGCCATCTATTTCCAGTCTGTTCGACAGGAAGTCCAGGAGAGTGGGAGTGAGATTGGAGCTTTTAATCTCAAAAGCCTCAGAAGTTATTTAAAACTTGACAAATGAGGTTATTGCAAAGCAACTTTAATACCCAGCAAGGTTTTCCCCACATTCTTTTTCTGTGCACAGTAAGGTTTGCAGACATATCTGTGTTTTCTACCACCATATAGCTGTGAAGTGGATTGAGTTTGGAGATATTTTGTGTGTTTTTCGACTCGCTGTGAGTCCTTGAAAAGTACTTTTCAAAGGGGGAAAAAAAAAAAAAAAAGCTCCAAGAAAAAGCTGTTCGGATGTCAAGTCATCTACTAAAGTTTAAGGAAATAAAAGCAATTCATCCTACTGGATGTTTCCTTTGGCTGAAGTAACCTTCCTTTTGGCTGGAAGAGGTTAAACATTGACATACAAGGTACTTATCAGAAGCAAATTAAAGGAACTGGAAAATCACACGAAACAAATCACAGGGGTAATTAGGACAGAGCAATTTTCTGGATCTGTGCAGTGTAAAACACATCTTTTTAATGTCTAACTCCCTGTTCCATCCCAGTGGGAATTAGCATTTCATACAGAGATCACAGCCCAGTTAAAGGGACCCTTAGAGTTTCCTCTCCAAACTGTTCTATGCCCTGCAAAGTTTTGACTTCTGGAGGAGTCTCTGGGTTTGATTTTTAGTTTCCAGGCCACACTTTTTTTGCTAAAATGCAGAAAATCTGATGGTGCCTTGTCGGCTTGACTCAATAAAAACCTCCCTGGCAAGTGCCAGTGAGAGGAGCCCACGATCTCCACCATCAAAGGCCAGACTAAGGAGGGGAAGTGCCATTGTTACGGAAAAGAGCAATAAATCACCTTCAGGGCTGAGAACGCACCATTTGCATGGTTTGCTATTTGCATTTGTGTGGTTGAACTCCCCCGTGGGATGGGCAGGGAATTTTGTCAGGAGCTGCTTTATCTGCCTGAGTCAAAGTCATTATCCACCCTGAAGCCTGTTGCTGTTTGTTCCAGCGATAGAAACACCAGGGAATTCTGTTTAAAATCCTTAACTCAATCTGAACTGCCAGTTCAAAATAAATAAATAAAATAAAAAATTGCTCTTGTCTACTCTGGAAAAAATATTCCTTGGGTTTTGAAGGATGTGCTCTCAACTGGTTGCAATATCAAATAATCCTGGCATAGCATATCTGCTTTCCAAAGGAAGCCATGAATGACCAGAGAGAAACTATCTGGGGGCATTATTTGGTGAACTGGCTTGCCTGAACTTTTAAAATAAACTCAGTTTTCCCCGTAGTGGTAACTCCAAATATAACACATCTTAACGACCTTATTTAATCAGCAGATTGGCAAAGATATCTTAGGCTTCTCCTGGATTCTACAAGAAACAGATTCAGACAAAATTAGGAGTAACAGAGCACAGACATCCAGTCTGCAATCAGGATTTGGAAACCTTGATACTTTGCCTTCTCCAGCATCTCAAATTATTCACTGGAATAAACTTGTACATCAAGCTGGACTCCAGTTGTACTTTGGGGATTTGCAGAAAGCAAAGAGCTTTGATCAATCAAACATGTATTTACACATGACCTGGTATATTTATTATAAGTGAATACTTTTTCTTATGAATCCACCTCGCCCTTAAAATTCAGAAATATTTCTCTTTCCTGCTAAGATAAAATGGTGTTATCAGTGTTTTAATAAAATTACATTCTGCCAGGGTGAGGAGTGAAAAAAACGAACCAGGACTTGTGGTGATCAGGTAGATCTTTCTGACATCCAGGTGGGAGTGCACAGAGCATCCAATAATCCAGGTTTCTGTTTAAAGAAAACATTCCTCACCGTGGCCAAGCATTGGCAAGTAATTTTTGCAAAGTACCCAGGAAATAGGGTGGCACAAGTGGAAAGGCCACGAGGCTCTGTAAATCTGGGAGCAGGAGGAGGCTGTGAACTGAGAGAACATAACGGGTGCTTACCCTGTTATTGGGTTTTTTCCCTTTATTTATTTCCTTGGCACCGATTATTGGCCCCCATTAGGAATAAAATACCGGAGAACTCCTGCCTTTGGTGTGCCCCAGTCCACACAGCACACAAATAAATGTAATGTCCACACCAGGGTGAAGCTGAAGGCAGGAGGAGATGAGGATTCTTCTCTTTTACGGCCTTTCGCTGTGGAGAGAAGAAAAATGAAATGACCTTTATGAAGGAAATGAGGAAGAATCCTCGCAGCACAGTAAAACCACAATGTCTGGTTGTCTTAAATAAATTGCAGCACTGGAAACTCCATCAAAACCCTGTATTAGGAAAATTTTTAAATATTGCAAATTGCTGCAAATTAATTTCTCCTGTGGCTGCCAAAATCACCCAAAGCCATCCAACAGTGCTACAGTTGTAAGAAACTGTTTGGAAAAATGTTTTGCTGACTTTAGCTTGTTAACACTCACCCAGTCTGATCTGTCAAATTCAAGCTGTTCCAAGTACTGGAACAAAGAGATGAGAGAAGAAAAGTATTGTGTAATGGGGAAAAGAAACTCAAAACCTGGTAAATAATCAAGGAGAGAAAAGTGACTAAAACCGTGACCTTCTGTATTTATATTTTTCCTTTTGAGTGATTAGGGATAAAGGATGAAAATTATGTGATTTATACTTTATAAAAAGAATTTTCCTTTTCTTTCTTTACACAATAAAACTAACAGAATCCAGGAGAGCAAATTGATGTCACCAAATGTTTTTGTCTAGATGAAGTTGAAAAGGAAGGAGGAGGACTGGCAGGAAACTTTGTCCTTTGAGTTTCTGCTCTTTTTAACCAAGGTAGGTTTGCTCATCTTTGTGTTGCTGTTTCTGGTGCTGTGAAGTCATTTAAATATGATGGCATTTCTCATCTTTTCAGTTGAGGAGGATTCATCTGACAGGTTCAGTTGGGTGTAGATGGATGTATAGGAACTAGATATATTATCACCATAATCCAGAGTGTCTGAAGGTCCAGTTCAGCTGAGGTCCAGAATTAGTTCAGTGACATTTAAAATCCAATTATTCTCCTAATTCACTGCTCTCATATTGCTGATCAATCTCTACCTTTGTCTTGTCTTTAGCATATATTCCATCCTAGAAACCCAAGGGTTTATTGACTTCCTTTAATTTGGGTGGATATAACATACACATATTTACTTTGCTTCAGCTAGTGCATTATTTCTCCTTCAGCTTGATTCACAACATGAAAATTGGTATTTGGTACTTATATTTACTTATATTTACCAGTACATAATAAATGTTGCTGTAGCAATCGTGGTGACTGCTTCCCAGACAGATCACCTTTTTAACTAAAAACAAAGTCTTCCATCTTCCAATGATATTATAGGGTCTTCACTGAGCTTTGCCAGGCAAGGGCTCTCCGGTTTTCCAAAGAGAAAAAAAAATAAATTCTAGATGAAAATGACTAAAATTTAAAATGGATTGAGAATGCTGCTGCATTGTCAGTTCTTGACACTAGTGATGGCTTTTAAGCAATTGTAGTGCCGGGATTGTGTGAAACCCTGTAAGATATTTCGTTCCTCCTTAATTATGCTACAAATGTTTCCTAAGCAACATGGCACTGGGAAACTTCAGACCAAAGATTAAACCTTCCTGGGATCACAGAAATGCTCTCCCGGTGTTTTCCTGTCCGTGTTCCACAGGCAAAGCAGAGAATTCCCACCTCGATCTTCCCCACCTTGTCCTGTGACAGGGTTATTGTGAGGATTTTTGTGCAGGCCACTGGATGGGATATTTGGGGTGGAACTCCAGCAGCCACACAGGCTTTGTTTGTAAACTCTCAGAATTTGCTGATCCTGCACTCTGGGCTGGAGTGTCTGTCCCTCGGGATTCATTCTTGGATTTCCCTGGGCGCTGGCAGCAGGATTTCAGCCCCGCACTTGTACATTTTTAAACATCTCTGCAGTGTTTCCCCTGGTCTCTCTACAGCTGGTTGCTCCCTGTCTGCCTTTGGCACAGGAGGCTTTCACTTCCTCACTGATGCTCAACTGCTTGTTTTGATGCCTGGGAACTTGTGCAGCAAACACTGCACTCCCCCACAGTTCCGACTGCACCGGGTCTGTACGAGGATCTGTGGGATGGTGTTTACATCAGAGGGGGTTATAAATAAAAAAGTCAGGATTTTTTTCATGTTCATGATCCATAGATGTATTTAACAGTGTGTATTCTGTAGGATGGAGGGTATCTCTTAGCTCTTGCTGCTGGTTTGGATTTCTCTTTTTTTTCCCTAGAATGACACTGCAGGGATCAGAAGATCTCACAGCAGCCACTCCACAGCCTTAACTCTTTTTATCCTTTTGTCTTTTTGGGCATTAGGAATGTGTGTACTTCATTTTAAACTCTGATTTTACTCAGGAATATGGCAGCAGCAACCTCAGTTCCTCAAGGTGAGGGAGGAGAGTTTCCCTAGAATTTCCCAGCAGCAATTTTTGACGCCAGCCAGGAAACTCAGGGCACTCCACTGCTACCTGCAGTTCCTGCCTTCAGGGAGAGGAGGGAGCACAGAAAACTTTCAGCTCAGCAGCTTCTCATTCTCCAGCTCTGGAAGAGCCAAGCTGCTTCTGACAGATGAGCCTAAATGGAGCAGAAGGGGCTGTGCCCTCGGGAAAAGGTCGGGAAGCTCAGTCAGTGGGGAAGTCAGGCAGCAGTTACTGCAGGATGCTGCTCTTCAGTGCTCCTTGCAGTGCTGCTGATGCCTTGGGAAGG
>VWYO01028188.1:1079855-1182048 GCA_013400275.1 Rhadina sibilatrix | reverse complement strand
AAACCAAAACATGGCAGGCACCGTGGCTACATGAAGCTCAAGGCAGCAGTGGGCGGGTGGGCTCACTTTCTGGTGTGCACACTGGGAAGGTAAAGAAAGCAGCAAGTAAAATTTAAGTCCTCTTTCTTCCACTCTCCTTCCCCTCAAGTTGGTTTCTTCAGCACAGGTAAGCATGAGGGCAGAGTAAAACAGGCTTAGGTATGTTTGTTGTGGCTGAAATTGTAAAAGGACTTAGAAATACACTTTGCTAGGCTGCTATGGGCCGCTTGTCAGTGAGTCGAGGCTGAACCCTAGAGCAGGAGGACATGGAATATTCACAGCCCTGAGGTTCAGCTAGCCCCTACAAAGGACTGCTGCATCTAGAGACACTTCCACTGCTGCCTTCACACACACAGAGGAACCCATCTGAGCTGACACCACAATGGTTTGACTCCATACTGCTGTCACACAGATGTAGTTTCATCCTGGGTTTCTTATTCTAAGCTACATCTCTAAAAGAAGCAATAGGGAATCTCATCTCAAAAAGACAGGGAAGAAAGGAAAATGTAACTGAAATCTAAGTTCAATGCACTTGTGACATCTACCAGACACTCAATTTTGCTGGTCTGAGTTACAGTACATAATGGCATAGAGTCCACACTTGACAAAAGAGAGAAATAAAAGCAGCCTGTTTTTCTAGGTAAAATTAGCCTTGAGCTTAAATTGTACAATAGAAGAATTTGAAACTCAGGCTATGGTTGTGAAGCAGAAAATAGATATGCTGGAGAAGTTTGCAAAACCTCACATCACCAGATTCACCTATCTCTAATTTAAACCTTTTCCCTTGCTCCAAGGGGGCACAACTGTGTGTCCTAGAAGTGCCTTCCCTCTTGCTGCTTGGTAAGTGGATTACCCTCTTGCCTCAGGCAGTTTTTGGATTATATCCACAGTCAAAGACACACTTGAGCTTGACCATTTATATTCTTCAAGTGGTCTAAAGATTGTCTCATCTGGATTTTTTCCATTCTGCTCTGTAACATCCTCAGATAATTTTTTTCCCTCCCTACCACATGTTACACTGGAATCAAGATGCCAATACAACAAAGATGTTTTGAGCAATGTCACATAAATGCCAACATGGGGGACTTCTAGTTTAGCTACACCAGACAGATCATGATGGGCAGATTCATTTCACTGGAACTTAATGGATGAAGTTGGGAACGAAATCATCTCCCTTTGTGGCAAGGACAAAAGCTTCCTTTAAAAAAAAATTATTTTCAATTCCTTAAACAATTCCTGGCTTAGATAAAAACTCATTAAATTAACCGAAATCATTCCTACACTGGAAATATAAAACATAAGCTTTGAAAAATAAACTAACTGAAAGAAAGGGAAAGAAAACATCCTAATTTTTCTGGTTACAAGACCAGCTATATTTATTTAAAAATTTCAATTAAACACACTTACTGAATACATTCAATATGGTTTAATTTTCCTCTTCTATTCAAGGCTTGGTACAACTTATGTTCTCCTCTCATATCTATTTCTGTAAGCATTACCACGAGAGAATGCCACAAATAAAAGTACAATTTGTAGTTCTTAGTCCACAGCTTTCCATTCAGATGGAAGATACTTTGTGAAAATGAACAAAGATAGGAAGTAAGCAGGAAATTATGAGACAAGGCAAAGGAAAAGATTCAGCATAGGATAGCTGAATCCTGCTATGCTGAATCAGCATAGCAGGATCCTCACAATAGGATCCTACAGCTGTGGCAATAAGGAGAGACAGAGGAACTGAAGTTTGAAGGCAGAAAGACTTGTGAAAAACCTCAAAGCAGCAGGTTTGGATATTCATGTGAGATGTTTCTCAACTTTGGGACCATGCCTGTAAACAGCTGCCTAAGAGAAATCCAGCTTATAGTTTATTATGAACAACATCCTTCCTTGTTATTGCCTGTCAGTCCATAAAACAGTAGTTAGATCATTTTATGCTGGTTTTTTTTTTTTTATTTTTATTTTTTGGTTTTGTTTCTAAAACTTCATCCATTTCTGCTTTCAGCTTTACTGAGCCTACCTCTGTCTCCTTCACCTTGACATGCATGCTTTCACTGCCATCAGTTTCAAATGGATACAAGTCACTATGTGCAATGCACAGACAGAAATCGAGTCCCCACCATGTGAGGTGGCAGGAAATGTAGGTCCTGCAGCCCTCTGTCAGTCAGAGATCCTGCAAGAGCTGAGCCTGCTCCTGCTAGAGCTGCTCCTAGCAAGCATGGAGAGGTGATTTACAGCTGGTGATTTACACCTGCCTCAGCCTCTGATCTGCAATGCAGATGTCAGCCTTTGTCCCCACAGTGCCTGTCCTAGAGGGTCCAGATGCACATGTGGAATCTTTAGGCATCACTGCATGTGCAGAGCTGGGCTTGCATCCTGCCTCCTTTCCCTGGCCACAACCCAAAAAGGAGGAATCTGTCTTCAGGGTGGAGCTGAGTTCCTGGGAGAGCGCTGGAAGCAGACTTCCCAGAGAAGCAAGGTGCTCCAGACACTATTCCTTCAGCCAGCCAGGCAGAGCAGCAAGAATGGTCTTGCCTCAGCCATGAGGCATAAGCCAAGAACACTGTACCAGCATGGAGTCCCCATGGGCAGAGAGACAGACATCAGTGTGCGTGGCCACAATCAATACCTGGGTTCTATTCACCAGGCAGTGGAAAAACACTACAAAGTCTTGGCAGTGAAAAGATGTGAAAGCTGGAAGTGAGTGAGGTAAATGTGCTTTTGCTGCTAATGGATCAGCAGGGTATCTGGAGGGAGGTGTTTTAACCTCTGCTTTGTTTCTGATGAAATCACAGCTGGGGAAGCAATATTTTCACTGCTTCATAAGCTGCAGATAATGTGGAAACACAGATTTACTCCCATCACTCCAGTATTTATTAAGTTAATAGGTTTTTGAAGAAGGTAATATAACAATGAGAGTTTATCTTTCTGAGCTAGCTCTCTTTCTTTTAATTTCCAACAAAGGAGTGCCTTTTCTGTTTATCTTCATTCCAGCTCCAAGCACTCTCTTTAGTGTAAAAGAAAAATTTCTTTACTAAGCCTGCAGGAACCCAGGAAGGTCTGCACAAGTATTTGTAATGAACTCTATTATTTTGGCTATCGGTAAGTTGGGTACTAACAGTATAAGCTCATTCGGCCCCAACTCAAATGATGCCAGAGCAGTCTGGACTGCTGAAAAGTACATGAGGAAGGAAGGAAGTAATCTTTTATGTTCACTTCTGGAAAATGTGATCTTCAAGTTGGGGGCGTTTTTTGGGAGTTTTTTTGGTTTTTTGGGTTTTTTTGTTTTGGGGGGGTTGTTTGTTTGTTTGTTGTTGTTGTTGTTGTTCTTTTGGGGTTTTTTGTTTATCCAGACACAGGGGTTTATGTACAGTTAAAATATAAATTCAATTATTTCACTTAGCTACATTAGATTTACTATGCATACTGTGCTAATGTTATAAAATTTTCTTGGTTTTTTAACAAGTTTACTTTTATTTGGTCCTTAATTTGGACAATAAGAATTTATTTCACTGCTGAACTGAAGATCTGCTTCTTAGGAGGTATGAGCTCCCAATAGTTGAATGGAGACCAAAATTTCCTCCAGACTTCTGAAATCAGGATTTCAGGTTCAGACTAACAATTTGTTCCTTGAATACTACCCAATTTTCAAGTTACAGTCCATGTGATTTTTCTCTTTTTTCAGTGTGCTATTGTGCTGCACAACCTGTAATTCAGTTTAAAGTCTTCTTTTCCCATGAATATGGTGGGCTTCAAACTACTGTTTTGATGCAACCCTCTAACACTAGAATGCATTGCTGGTTTATTTTCATTTTCTCATTCTACCAGTAAAATAACTGTTAATTTATAATGAACACATGTTCAAATTGCATTGTTAATAATAATTATTACTTAATTACAAGTGTTATCTGGCTGGTATTTGTCACAGCTCAAAGAATAAATATGTTATCCAAATACACCACTAAAAAAGGGAGAAGGAACAAAAAGTGCCATCAAAATCAAAAAAATTATGTGAACTTCATTTGTAGCTGCAGTTGTCTGTGCCAGTATTTACCTCCATTATTGTTAATAATGGAATTAATAGAGAGGTTCAAATGAATGAACTGTATTTAAAGATAAAACAATGAAATAGTACAGTTTAAGGAGAAGATGAATAGTATTTCAGGTCTTACCTTGAAATCTGATGCTTAAAAATGCTACATAAAGCTCTGGAAATCCTGCTGTAGGTAACAACAGGAGCAGAGGACTGGATAGTGTTCTACATTCCCTTCTGTGAGAGTATTGTATGGATTCATGGAAGGAGTGGGAGATAGTCATTGGCTCATCATAATATTTATAAACCTCCCCAAATAGTCTGGGATCTGCAAGGTGAACATGGCAAGTCAAATCATGAGGTCATAAATACATAGTTTGAGATCACAGTCGTTACTTTTGCTTAAGATTTTGCTTTTTGCTTGTTTTTTGCTTTTTGCTTGTTAATCCATTTTTTAGATCTGCTTAATAGTGCTAAATGCTAGATTTATAGGGGCAATTTGATCACAGCCTCTGGACCCTGCCATGCTGAGCTTGATTTTATCAAGCAGAAAAACAATCAGGTACATTAAGGAAATCAGATGATAGATAGAAAATTATTTCTGATTAATACTGTTGTCTCCCATTTGTGAGAGTTTTCCCGGCTTGGAAAAAAAGATAAGCAGTGAGGGAATTGTCAGTAGTCTGGGATACATAAAAGCAGTATAAACTTCAAGCCACCTTTCCCAAATTTCTGAAAGAGTGCCCACCCTCTCCCAGATTTTTGGTTCTTTTTCTGACTCAGATGCCTTCCTGTGAACCTGCTTTTGTCCCTGTGCTCCCCCTGAGCTGGCAGAAGCTCAGTTCCCTCAGGTCAGGAAAGGAAGAACAGTCTGTCATTACTGGATGCGAGCATAAGCATTCATTTCCTCACCCAGCAAAGTACCATGCTGCTGCCAACTAACTCTACATCTTCCAGAATTTTGTGATCTCCTCTCAATCTTTCTTTGGCTTCCTTCAAATCTTTTCATGACTCCTTACCAATTGTAACCAGAGGTGGAAAAAGGTGGCTGTGACGTGAGTGTGAGAAGAAAGGTGCACAGATATAATCGTGAAGGATGTTTGTGACTTGGCAGAAAAGACCAAGTTCAAGGGCACAGGTGGCAGCACAAGTGGAAGAGTTCACAGGTGCCAACAGCTCCCCACCAGGAGTATCCAGGCACATGCGGCACTGCCAGGCACCACCATAGCCTGATTCTCAGACCTCCAAGAAACAGAGTGACTAATTTCAGAGAAAGGTTGTACTTTTACAGTACAGAGCAATCAAGAGGTCTAGAGCAAGTTTACGAAAGGAACAGATTCGTCAAAAGACTAGCACCTGGGAAAATGCATTGAAACCTTTTCTCAGTACTCTGGGAAACTGGACATCTTACCCATCAGCCTTATTCTGTTTCATTCTTCGGTCTTCTGCCTCTAAGTCAATACTTACCATGGGATCTCATTACAATAACTAAAATGAAATATGAAACATACGTTGCCTTTCTCATGTGGTAAGGCTTCTACTAGATCATAATAACATATTATTGCCGGGCAGTTTTCACAAGACCTATTAAACAGGTCAGTCTATGAGTTGAAAACAAGCTATTTATTTAAGGTTTTCTGTTTGCACTGAGTGCCTTTTCACCCCATTTTGTTTCTGTGTTTCTGACCCTGCTTTGGAGTTTTATAGAGAACAGCATGGGCTCAAAGGCAAATAAAAATTACTTCTTTGGTACACTCCCATGTAAAGAGTTCTTTTGTTAGGAGGCAGCTACTAAAACTTGACAATCTTTATCATATGAAAGTAAGCATATGGAAGCATAGGAAAATGTATAAGCTAAGGAAAAGTGACTCTTGTTCCCAGTGTTTTTCCTAACTCACACATCTTTACTAGAGAAAAAGAAGGGACAGACAGTCGCAGACACTTGAACCAGGCTTTTGGACACATGTGTTTCATAAACTGAAAGAAATGATGCAACATTTTCCTAGTGTTGGACCAAGGGCTCTGATCCAACAGGCACAGGGCTTTTTCCATTCAGCAGGTAGGGAGGGAGAGAGGGAGTGCTTATACATGTCATCTTTTTACCATGAAAAATATGTACTCTGAATTAGTAGGTAAGAGAGAACTTTCAGAGTATCTTTGAAGAGACATACCTGAGGTTTGACAATACTTGCCAAGACACTTTCTAATGTATGGACCTGAAACTTTAGACATAGCAAAGATTTAAATTGGCATGTTTTCTGCTTGTTTTCTCTGCTTTGCAACTGAAGTACTTTTCTCTTACAGTGGTGATGTGACATTACCTCTGCTTCTGAACATGTTTTTGAATTTTGAACCTAGTCAAAGTATCTGGTCTCTGGCTCCATGTTTTGGGTTTGGTTTTTGTTGCTGTTTTTAATGCTGGAAGGACTGTTACAGGAAAAATTAACTCTAGGAGATTCTGCATCCAGAGAAAGCAAATTTCCAAAACTACATATTAAAAGAAGAGAGAACTTCCCAAAAGTCAGTGACTGCAGTAACAGGTCACACACTGTACAAGTGTTGTACTCCAAGGTTTTAAATTAAGCCATTAGAAATTGCAGCTTTTAATGATGACTGTGCTGTAATGGGAAGAATGCTTTGTAATCCTTGAGAAGAAAAGCACTATAATGTCATTTCTTATATTTTTCAACCTTTAATCATCACCATATTTACACTGAGTCTAAGGGTTATTGTCTCCACTTGTGATGAGCTCAGATGAAGATAGGCTCAGATGAAGACAGGCTGGGTGCCTCACTGAAGGGCACAGTGAGAAAGTCACAACTACTGATCACTGGGTATTTATGACGTACTTCCTATGGCACATATTTGCTGCCACTGACCAGCTTTTTTTCTTCACCAGAGATTCTGTATTTGAGGAGGCATCCTATGCAGAAGAATATTTGACAGCATGAAACACTGCTCACTTTTCTGTGCATGATGAATAAAAATGTGAGTGTGATATGAGCAAGAAGAGATATGCCAATACATAGACTAAAATTAAAAGTGTAATTGTAAATTTAGTTTCTGTTAGCTCATCCTCTTTTGTGAGATTGATGTAAAGTGCCATAGCTGAAATCATTATTTACTTCTTATTTATTTTGAATTCTTACAAATAGCCTAGAATAGGGACCTTTGGCCCTGAAGCTTCAGCCCCACTGAGCTGATTGCCAGATCACTGCAGCCTTTGTGTTAAAATAGCTGACCCAGAGGAAGTCAAAGTGGTGACACTTTTATTAGCAAAGCATTCCCCCGGGGAGGAGACAGGGCACACCTGCGATTATTCTGTGGCCATGACACAGGACACTGCACAAACACCAGGGGTTTGAATGTTGAGTTTCACGTAACCACAGCTACTGACACCCACATCTATCAGGAGTGAGAGGTCTTTAGCAATCAGGAGATCTAAAGTGGTGCAGCACAGCAACGGTCAGGAAAGGTTATTCAGGCCACTGTAGATCACAGCAGAGAAATAGCTTTGAGTTACTGGAAGAATGGTAATGTTCTTGCCAAATCCATCTCCCATTTTCCATAACTTCCTCTGAAGCCGAAGCTAGACTATCCTCAGCTGAAGGTATCATGTTTTTGGGTTGGCATGTATGGGCCACAGGAGCTGGCAGAGAGGAGGAGATGGTAAGGAAATATGACTGGAGACAGAGGAGGAGACAAAAAGCAAATTGAGATGAGACAGAGTGTGCCACAACAGGGAAGGAAGTGACCTGGTAGGTGACAAGGCAAAGTCAAAAATGAAAGATAGCTGCAAGTCTGACAGCTTGCTGCTGCCAAGGGTGTGGCTCTGCCTCCCAAATCTCCACTTTGGGTAGCACTTCTTTTCAGCATGCTCTGGCACTCAGCACTGTCTCAGCAAGGTAGTTCAGCTCACTAAACTGTGATAAAACCAGCTTTTCTTTTTTCACAGTTGTTTCCCTTATTCCCCTTCCTCCCTCAGACAAGTCAGTTCTCAGCTGTTCCATCAGGCTCCGACTGGGCAAGATAATTTCACAGGGGCTGGGGTTCAGAGTAGTGGATGCCGAGCTGTTGTCTTCTTGAGCACATGAGTGCGTTCAGTCCCCTCCTGAAGCTTCACCCAGCACACAGCAATCCCACCTTCAGGCAGCTGCAGACATTTGCCTGCACCTTGAATCTGTATTGAATTCCCATCCAAACTGAAGGAAGAAAGGTAGATGCTTCCTGGCCTGAAGTATCAAAGAAACTCTTAGTATTGCATTTAATAGATATTTCTTTATTACATCTCATGATTCCAAGAGTCTGCATCAGTCTGTTTGATGCTGCCATTGCTGCAACTTAGAGACGCCTAAAGAAAATTCAGTCACAGACTCTGAGATTATACTTACTCCTTTCAATCAGATCATGATGGAGAACAATGTTATTTAACAGAAGAAAGCTATTTAGTAGAAAGTGCTACTGTTAAATTATATGTGGATACATCCTCCATACACTGTTAGTACAAGGTTCTCTTCAGGTTCTGACCTCACAAGCATTTTAACCCCATCCTCCAAGCATTAACCAGCTTTTGCAAATACAGACCAATGTTTCTGTGGCAGAGTTGGCACATGCAAGTATATTTCAACTGCTATTAGATCACAACAAGTTCTGGTGCTATGAGGATTCATACACCCAAATCAAAAACAAAATCAGAACTAAATGTATTCTTAATTCCTCTGTCTTTTAGATATTGTTAAGATGTTGAACCCAAAAGAGGGTTACAAAAAGAGCCTGGTCTTAAGAAAAAAATCTTCTTGCAGAGAGACTGGTAAGCAAATCACATTGAAACTCTTCAAAGGAAAAATTAGAGACAATCTTGCCATAATGCATGAGTATGGGGAATTTTATATATGAGATTTATAATTTTAAATATGAGATTTCCAATAGTCAGGCCTTTATGCCGGGTGTTGAAGAGCAAGATGCAGTGCCTGGGACCTAAAGCTAGAGAATGGCTGTCACTCCCCTCTCCTGCCAAAGCACCCCATCTGGACTGCATTTGCAGGAGTCCCCACTGTACCACATCCAGAGTACCAAAGGGTGGGGAAAGAGGGAAGCTTGGGAGAAGAAACCCCTTCTCCTAGTCTGTCAATCCAGATGTACAAGCTAGAGACTACAACAGCTGTGTTTTGTAAAACTTGGTGGGTCTCCTCTGTGGATCTGGAACCCACAGTTTACTGTCACATCACCAGTATACGGTAAGGGGAATATTGCTGGTTACAGATCCAGAAGACCCCATTTCTGCATAGTGAAAGATGTAGAGCCAGGCAGCTGGGAATCATATACCCCTGAAAGCATGGACATGACTACTTTGAAACTTGCACTTTAAATCTGGCATAGATATATTTTCTGTTTGTTTTTAATGTATCAGATATGATAAATAAGTATTTTTAACTCAATATCTAGCAGTATCACTTCCCTAGGGAAAGCTTTTGACATTCCTTCCAATCAAGAAAGAGGTGAACTTTTGAACCAGGACATCAAATTATTCAGAGAATTGTCAACAAAACTACTCATTCATGTTGCCTGATGAAGCTTACTAAATGCAAGTTGTGTTGCAGTGATCCATTATGAGTAATCACAAGGACTCATACGGTGTTTCTGTGGTCTCTCTAGCACTAATAATAACTGCAAAATTCTATGTGCAACCACTACTGAAGTCTCAATAATATAAAAAGACCTTTGAAGCTTTAAAAAACTTAAAACTGCTGCTTTGGCCAGCTTTTTAATGTCTTTTTTAATCACTGTAAATGACCCAGAATTAAAGGTAGAATTTTGGAACACCAGTAGCAGGGGAGACAAGGACCCATGCTGCTTTGTTCTCTGGTATGGATGTACAATCCACGTGTACCTCAAAAATTACTAGTTTGAGTAAAATTTTAGGATGTCTTACTGCTTTCCCTCTGTTTTCTTGGTTTATTTAGAACCACAACTTTCAACTTAAGAGTATGACCTTTATGTAAAGCCAACAAAAATTCTTTAACAACACTGCATTACAAAAGAGCAAACTTCACGACTTCTGCCTAGCAAAAAAAGAGAACCAAAAACTGCATTGGGCCACTAACACATGGACAGAAAACAAATCTATGGGCAGTCAATTTCTCATGAAGGACCCAAATATGGAAAAATGCTGACCTGAACAAACAATGCGCTACTTAATGAAGTAGATAATAGACTGATTTGTTTGGTAGAAAAGAAATTTTAGCCCCAGATTTGAACACCTCATATAAAATATTGGTCCCCATATAAAATATCAGTTGTGATCTTGATCCAGTCTAGTATTAATTATTCTCCCTGCTACGAATAAACTGTTCACCTCATATACCTAATTTTCTTCCAAAGAATCTAAGGCAGGAAAATTTTATCTCTTTAGCCTGGCTTGAAACCAAATTTCTTTTGTCCTCTGTGTCATGCCAACTTTTCATGCAACTCTTAATTGTTAGATGAAATCAAATGCAAAGTTTCACTTACTTTGTCTCAGACAAACAACACATCAAACAGTTGGTCATACCTGAATCTCCACTTTTGTGTACAGCAGTTACTGATTTCTAAGCTAGAGCTGTTGATGCCAGTCCAGAGGCCAAACAAGGGATAGAGAGATTGGAAAGTGTCACCATTTCACATTCCACACTTGTGAATTTTTGAGAATCTGTTCTGTGGTTCTGAACTGGGTATTTGCTAGACAGTACTAACAACACACTTGTATAAGAATAATTCTGCATTTAGGAATACAAAGATTTCATAGAATAAGACACAATCTAACCTTAAAATAGTTATTCTTAAAATCAAAGAAATAGGAGTCTAATTCTCATCCTTTATGCCCAGAGTCAAGCTGGCTCTCAATGACAAGATACAAGTGGCACTCAGTGCGGACCTAAGATTTTTCTGCTATGAAATTGGAAAGAATTTATTTCATTCACTTTGCTTCTCATAAAATACTTGGGATAAAGACCACAGAGAAAATTAGCCCAGCTTTCAGGGATGAGTAATGAACTTACAAACTGATGATATAAGAGGAGTAGGCAGCTCATAGAATGCTAAATTTTTACAATTCACTTACAAAATCTCTTTTATAATCTTGGATTGATTAAATACCAGGATCTTCTCTACTAAAAAATCTGTGTCATTCTCCACTTCCTTGGGCTATATTTGGCTTCTTGACCTACTGTAAGAAGAAAAGCTCATCACCATCTCTTCAATTTTCATTTAGGATACACTTAAAAATTTTGTTCTTTTCACTGCATGAAGGCCTGGAGAACCTCTGAATAAAGCTTGAATTTGAAACACCTGGATCCTTTTTGTGATATAGAATTATAAATCAGAGTGGTATAACTATTTCCCAAAAAGCATCATCATCCCACTCTTCAACTGCTTGTTGTCCACAATTCTGCCTGCTGAAAGAGAAGTCCTACCTCTGTGTACAAGAAGTGAATGTCACAGTAAATATAACAGGCATACTGTAGTCCAGACTTGGTACCACACAAGCTATTTAATTGGATACTCAGAAAAGAAAGAGCTATAATTTTTATATGGTCCCAGAAATTGCTAGTATTTAAGACATAAAGCTTTTCAGACCAGTTAGTCTTAATGACAGATGCTGAAGTTCTAACCCAGCTGAAACCACTGGTTGTTGTACCAGTTTTAATAGGATTGGGAAAAGAGCTGGAAATCATTTGTTTGTATGAAAAAGCTTGTATTAATTAGAAGCAGAAAGTAAAAAGCACTTCACTGACAGGATGCCCTTACTTATGTAGACAAGCTTACTCATTTTCAAATTCCTCAAAGTACCTTTAATTCTGAAGTTATCCTGCTTCTCAGCAGAGATCATGTTGTTTGTCATGTGCATACAAAGTATGGTTCATACCAGAGAATTGTCCAGTGTGTGGAGAAGACAAAAGGCAGAGAACCTGGCTGTTGTCTATGTGAACATGGCCAGCAAGCCTACAAACAGCACGGCAAGTCCATTCAGACAGTCTGTCCATGTTCCTTGAACAAAAAGCCTTGAAGGAAAGAGTCACTTCTGAGTGCTGTCCACACCCACAAACAGATGTAGAAAAGGAAAGCTAATACAGCAACTGGCCATGATAAACTCTCAAAAGAGATTTTGTAACCCACAATTAGCCAGCATAATCCCAGCCACGTAGTTGTCTCCCATGAAAATTGCTTGACCTCAGATTTCTTTCTTGGAGCATGCTACTGATTTTTTTTTTTTTTTTCCATGTCCCTCCCTTGGGCATTCAATATAATAGCTCTGTTTACTAGAGTTTCAGCCTTTCCAGTGTAATGTGAGGGTGTCCAAAATGCACTGTTACTTCAGGCTTACAAACTTAAATCAATGGCATGGTTGGTGGCATATGCTTAAAATAAAGGTAACATAAAAACTTCAAGGAATGTTACCAGATACTAAAACTCTCTTAGAAAGACCTCAGGAGTAACCAGAGATTTTCAGAGAAGATTCCTTTACAGTGGAGTTTCTATTTTATGTTTAGAAGAGTCACATTTTGCGCAGTATCAGATCTGTAGGACTTCCATCCAAGGAAACCACAGATATATACTGAGGCAGAAGCCCCTGTGCTCTGCAAGTTATTACTAAGCAGCAAAGTATTGTGGCACTTGTTATATTTAGGCCAATAAAAAGAAGACACCCAACAATCAGCACAGCACATAATAACAATAATAACAATATTTCAACACTCTTTTGATTTTTATGATGCAGACTCACAAAAAATACTTAGCTAAGAGTCCTTGGACAACAGCTGAATCCTAAGAAGACTCCCAAAAGAGTCCCTATGACCCTCAATTTTATTATTATCTTGAATAGTCATACATATGACTACTTTGGCTAAGTTTTACAGCATATCATTTTATTTCACCAAACCCTGTGGTCATACATAAATCATACATTGAGAATAGTGCAAACATCACTTTAGAGGTGCTCTGTAGGGGCGATTCTTCATTATGAAAGCCATTAGCATAAAATCAAGATTATAATTCCCAATCAAGTTAGGAATTTTCTTCCTGAAAACTACATTATTTTGTATAGTCTCAAAGTCCAGAATTCGTCTCTAGATGGCAAGTATTCAAGGGCAAAACTGTAAGGGGTAAGCAGGAGAAGAGGTAGGTCTATATTACTCTTTAACAATATTTGTATTAGTGCTTTATAAGAGTATTTATTATTTTATAACTTCAGAAAGCTAACAGATTTTTGAGAGATACTAAAGGATGCATATTCCAAGTTGTGTGGGAGCGATTCACGTGCACAGGAGTTTGCAGTATCAACAGTGGGATTGGCTTTCAGAAGCTATAAGTGAATCATTCTGATGGAAAACAGAATAACATGATCTCTGCCAGCCAGTTCTTGGAAAACAAACCGCACGTGCATAGCTTGTGAAATGAGGAGGCTGAGTTCCATTCAATCAGCTTGTCTGAAACATCTTTAATTTCTGTTTTGTTCTCAACAAATATGCTAGTGTGTACAGAGGCTACAGACAAACCAAGTGGCCGCTGGGAGGTTGGGGTCATGCTGCCAGAACCCCATTTCAGGCAAATATCTAGTTAAAAACATAATACACAAACACTTCATAGTATTCTGCGAAGCTGGGAGTAATATGGACCTAAAATTCCATAACTTGTCCCACAAGGATGAATTTTAATCATGTTAGCAAATCCAGTACCCCAGCCATGCTTTGAATCTTCTTTGAGCCTGCTGGAAGAGGACTACCAATAATAAAAGAAGAAGCAGCTATATTTGCAACCTGCTGGTCTGCACTCATGTTTGTCAACATATGACCTATATCCAGCCAAAGCAAAGAAAAAACATCTCTTAATAATGCCAGTGGAATACTCTGGCTCATTGCTCTTTATTTCTCCCTCATGCTCCATTTTGAAAAGGAGTTTACTGCTGTAGCTACCACTGATGTAATGACGTGGGAGTGTTTTCCAGACAACCAAGAACTGAGGTAGAAAGCTTTGTCCTTTCCAACACATAGAATCTCAAACAATATTGGGTTATTTTTAAATTACAACTTGAAAAACTGGTAAATTTTCACCTTTGCAGTAGCAGCCTTTATTTAATGTGTAAATTCTAAGAAAACAATAACAACAGAGGGAAAGCATTTTGTGAAACTGTCCTCAGTATGATACAATACAGCTTACTATAATGCAACAAATCAGATGGAATCTTATCTGTAGCATTTGCTTTATCTGTGCACCTTTTTAATCATTGTTACTACAACCTCTTTTGCTTTCAATGCTCACTCATCAGGGGGGCTTTTGTTATATGAAGGCTAAGTAAACAGGAGGGAAAACAAGCAACCCAAGTATTGTACATCACCAGACAATGTCTTACTGCCACCTTGTGTTGAGCAAAAAGCATGAATAGCTCGTATCTCACAGATATTTAAACAATAACAAAAAATGCTGTACATAAAATAAGCAAGAACAAAAGCTTTCAGGAAGGTGTGTGTGAATATGTGAATACATATGTAATATTTTACAAATGGTATAAGAGTCCACAAAGAGAGGAAACTGATTATTTTCATTTCAAATTTGTCCTTACCAGCAAGCAGCAAATTTTATAGTTACACCATGAAGAAAAGGATTTCTTGAGAAGCCAGAGAGATTTTTATCCTGCTCTTGGGCTACTAATCAAACATTGCAAATACCTTTCACACACATGCAAGCAATGAAAAATTCCTACAGTGCTATAGCTTCTTAGAGTTTGGAATAAGTCTACCTGCTGCAGACAACTTTCCCACCCACTGAATAAATCATATACAATGTCAGGATTGGTCCTTGCACTTGAACAATGTAAAAAATCAATGCTTAGAGAAAATCTGTCCTCTGGTAGCTCCATGGACATTAGCTTTCCTCATGAAGCAATCACTGCACAGCAGCACACACACACAGGCCAAGATAAGGGCTGTCAAACTCTTCTGCAGCAAACGTTTGACCTTGCAGAATGATGTTAAAAGAAAATAAATAATTATTATATATTATTATATATATACACACATTATAAAAAGTCTGCTCTCTATCCATCATTACTAGATAAAGTTGTCCCTACTGTGATGGCTCACTGAACAATATTCTTTATCTTTTAAACCTGTGGCTTTGAACTTTCAGCTTCTGGTTTGCAGATCTCTCAAAGTCCTGTGAACTATTTCCAAGGTGCCCATAAAACCAGATTTCTTAAAGAGCACATTTTAAAGAAAGCATATCTCTTTTGTAATTAACTGTATATGCAAACTTTTCAGAAGGTTTTATTTCTCCATGGGCCAAAATTTAAAGGTCCATAAACTGAAGGACATAGGAAAGCACTGAATTAAGGCTCAGACTTGATCTCAAAATTTTGGGCACCACTCAAATCACAATTTTTTTTTAGGACACCACACAATTTTACATTCAGACCAGTTGAAATCAGTAAAATGTTACTATCAACTGCTAAGTATGGTGCCAAGCAACTTATAAACTCCTTGAGGATTTTCAAGGTTGTCATGCTACCATGGCCATGGAGGTCTTTGAATCAGACTTTTTTAATGGTAGCCAACAGTAAAACTTTTAGTAGACTAGTATTTTATCCTACTTCTGTCTGTAAATCCAGAAGGTTACAAGTCTATAGGACAAGGGGGGATGGTTTAAAATTGAAAAGACAGTAGGATTAGATTGCATGCTAAGAAGAAATTCTTTAGTGTGAGGGTGGTGAGGTACTGGAACAGGTTGCCTGGGGAAGCTATCAATGCTCCATTCCTGTGAGGGCTCAAGGCCAGACTGGATGGGACCCTTAGCAACCTGGTCTAGTGGAAGGTGTCCCTGCCAATAGCAGGGGGTTGGAGCTAGATTATTTTTAAGGTCCCTGCCAATTCAGACCATAGTATTATTCTATCATAAGTCATTCACCTAATCACAGGAATGATGTCCAGCTGCTTTTTCTTACAAGAGTTAGAAGTATTTCTTTGTTAAATTCTTAATTCTTTATTTAGGGTTTGTGACTGAAATAGGTCTATATTGTTTTACTTGCCAGTGAAAAATAAAACACAAGAGCAAATATATGGTCACAGGGCAATCCATTGTGCCTGTGTAGATTCACCCACACCATCATGGACAATGGCTGCTCAACTGCCAGTATTGAAAAAAAAAAAAAAAAAAATTAAAAATACATTTGGCTGCTATTAGGACAGCAGTTGGTTTCTTGTCTTACATAACACTGAGAAAGAACTTGTTCAGGAAGGACAGTCACTATTTCAAACAGAGGGGCTATGCAAGTACATCATTCATGAAGAGTCCTACATCGGGGACAGAAGATGAAAGGGAGCTAAACAGCCAGCAGGATGCAAAATGACAGCTGTTTAAACCACATTTCTAACTGCTGTGGTCCAAGGTTTGATATCTCTGGAGAACAAACAGGCAGTCATAGAAGGGTGGGACACAGAAAAAACAGAAGAGATCAGCATATTATTATTATTTCTATTGTGATCAGCCTGTCTGTCTCTGTCCTACAACAGCTAATTACCGACTGCCAGAGGTTGCCCCTTTTACCCAGTCCAAACACCTGGTTATTCAGACCCTGTTTTTCTCTCTAAAGCTTTAATGAATTTTAACATGTTTGAAAGAGTATTTCCCTCTGGCTTACCAAGATAAACCAAGGTATACAGTCCCCTTGGGCCTGGTACATCCTCTGCTGAGTAATGTGCCAAATTTCCCTATCCTCCCAGGCAACTTACTTGCCCCCAGCCCCCCCAAGTCCTGATTTTCTGAAAAAAGTAGCTGGTGAAGTAATGTCCTATGTCTTATGAGAAGGAGTATTCCCTATTCTGTCCAGGAAATAGAATAAAGCTGCTGGATATCATCTTGTCACCAAGTACTGTGGGGAGGATTTGCAGCAATGAAGGATGGTACCTCTGGTTCTGATACTCCTCCAGCTGCCTCCGTCCATGACAAAACAAATATCTCATCTGCACCATCCCATCTGTGAATACTCCCAGCCCTTGACTGTATTTTTATACTACTTGCATCAGCCAGATCTCCACAATTCTCTCTAGTGAGAGTAACTATGGCCCACTCTCTCTAAATCTGTCTCTCTGACAGGAGGAAGCTGGAAATACAGCTGGCAAACCAAATATTTGGGATCAAAATCAGTCTTCTAGGAAAATGTGGAGTCCTACGTGGCAGTGAGAAAGGATGACAAGAAGGGAGGTAGGGCACACTGACCCAACTCCAAATTCCTGGAATTACTCCAAACATGCTTTACAAGTTTGCCAATGGAACCAAACACCTGCCTTCACATGAAACATTGATTATTTTCTCATCCAACTTTTTATTCTGAGCACACAGAATATCTCACAGGCAGACCAACTCTTTAATCTAGCACTTTTTACTGTCAGCAGCTGGAAGACAGAAAGAATTGTCCCTATGAAAGTTTTCATTCAAATTTCAGTAAGGTACTTCTACACTGCTTCAGAAAGTTTCATTCAGGTGTTTATTCCTGTGAGTTTGCACTGAAAACAGTTGCAAAAATGTAAAATCTGGCTGCAGTACCATATGCAGAAATTGATGGTAAACAATATATTAAGTTTGACAGGGTGTTTGGTGAGAAGTCATGGCATACTGGATGAAGCTATCCAGTTTCTTTCAGCTTACACAGAACTATCACGTCAGAGGAAAAGTGTTTCTTTACACAGCCCTGTAAGCCTGCTGCTACATCTGCCCAGCATTCGCTCCAGCAAAGACACTGTGACAATAAGAAATTTCAGAAAAAAAGAGAAAATTAGTAGGACATGGCTGAAGGGTGGATTTTCCTGCAGGCACTTTCTTCAGAACATGGATGACTACCACAGCTACTGCTACTACAAGTTCCTGTTTCTCTTAATTCCAGTCTATCCTAGTGTGTTATCTCCCCTGCCTTCTCACTACAGCTGCCCTACAAAACGTCTCAGCTACCTCCCCCTACCCCCTCCCAGGTGCTGTTGCATACATGTGAGATCTCTCTGCTCCTCAAGCATGTTTCATTCAGACCTAGCT
This sequence comes from Rhadina sibilatrix, assembly GCA_013400275.1. NCBI lineage: Eukaryota > Metazoa > Chordata > Aves > Passeriformes > Phylloscopidae > Rhadina > Rhadina sibilatrix. The sequence continues at coordinate 1,163,924 of VWYO01028188.1, read as the reverse complement.
ACGAGGAACAAGGCCGAGGAGAGCAGAAAGCTTGTGACTGACACCACTACTTCTTAGAAGTCCCTTCCCCGTGCCAGGGCTTATAAAACTCCGTGAATCTCATGCAAATCCCTGAAAATCCCACCCACTTTGATTTGACTAGAACGAGAAAAGAGGGAAAGAGCACAACTGGGATGGTGCTATGGACAGTTTCTAGGCTCCAAAAATAATTTAGATTGTATAGATAGAAAACAGAGCTAGAAATCACATTGCATACTGGGACACAACTGTGGATTAAAACATAGCAGATGTTCTGCTTCGTTAATTAGTCAGGAAACAGTATAAGGCTGCAAGTAAAGCAGAACTTTGTGTCTGGACCCAAAACTCATTTTAGAAATGAGGCATACCTGTCCCTTGACCTGTAAATCCATAAGAAGACGACATTTAGCCCTTCTGTCTCAGGAAGCTAACTGACTTCATTTTCATTTGCCCCTTTCGTATCCCTGAGATGTTCTTTTGGTCCTTTTCTGGCATCTTCTCTTCTTCTCTTTTTTTTTCTTCCATACATAGGCACGTACACACTCAAAATGTTGCTGCTATAGTTACCTGAGTGTTGTAGCTCAGGCTATGGGTGGACTTATCAGAGAAACAGGAAAGATGAGAGATTCAGCTTAGGGGACCTTGTGCAGCCTGCCAAAATTGAATGTAACAGCAACAGACCAGCATAGCAGGAGGCGTCGACAATGGCTGCAGGACTTGAGAGACTGTCACAGGTGAACATTACCTGTAAATCTCACAAGTGGTCCCAGCTGAAGGCCAGCTCTCAACTACTGGTCTCCATTTGAGGCAGGACTTCATGGTTCCATATCACATTCAACTTGGATTTCATATTTCAAGGAAGAGCAACGTGTTAAATTGCAGTGTCCAGACATATTTTTTATACTCCTCTGCATGAGTATTCAGTGTCTATTCCAGATGTGAAATTACCCTTACAGAGTTCTTTGTGGCTCTTGAGATGAGATAGGGTTTTTCTTTTGCCAGAGCCCTCTTAGTCATCATTTGAATGCATTCTTATATCCACCTAATAACCACAAATCTGTCACTGGTTACAGACATACTGATGAGAAATATTGAACACATACAATATATCTGATAGATTCTGTTGGAGGGACTTCAGGCATCCGTGTAATCAGCCTGATGCACAGGAAAAAGCAGCAGCACAATGACAGAGCCAGACTGAACTGTGGCATTTCCTGGTGTTTAGTGGTTAATGTCAGCCTTTGTATTTGATTTCCCTTGGATTTGTTGTTTGTTTGTGATTTTCTGTTGAGGATAACCTTTCAAAAGCCTAATCCCTTCTGCTTTGAAGCTATGCTGCTTAGACAATAATTACACAAACACCATGAAATGTTGCTGGTGTTTGACTCTACATTAGTCCAATTCTATCACTTTATTCTACTTCCCCGTAACCAAGCTGCCTTTAATGTAATATGTAAGTGAATTGTGAATAGCATCTTTCATTATTCCCTGGACTGGCATATTTTTTTTAATTATATCCTATCTAGTTTTTAATTGGTTTTGAATTCAGGGAGCTTGGTTTATATTATGCAAGCACAGACTACTTCTTTCAAAATAGAAGCTTTGTTTTTTCCTTAATTACATGCTTTCCAAATGCTCATAGTTTAAACAATTAAAATCAATTTGTAAAAAAATGCAGTGCCCTGCAGTCCAGGAAGGGCTGTTTCTATATCAGTTCCAATTTGAAATTTTTAGCTTTTTCTTGAAAAAGAGGTAGCTTTTTCACTGTAAATTTGTGGTTTTACTCCATCCAGTATTATTAGCTGAGCAAAGGTTCCTAAATCCTTTCAAAGGCAATTGTCTTTCCATGGGAAACTTCATAGCATTTTAGAAAGATTTTCTATTAATAGCAATTAATAGGGAGTATTTTGGGCTCATTTTGTTTTTCTTCTATAGATCATATTTTCATTTGCTTACTCTCCCCAGCTAAGAGGTAGATTTTTCCCTCTTTGGGGAAGGGCATGGCTTTGCTTGCTGACTGTCTGACCCCTTTCCCCAGAGGGTATACTTCTTCTTGGAGATCCTCATCACCTCAGTGTGCCCAGGTCTGTTCTGAGGGGTAGGAAAGGACAGCTTTGAACACCGTAATTTCTGTGGACATTTGCATACTTCATCAGGCAACAGGGTCTGTTCCATTTCATCTGGTCCTGAAACTAATATAACCTTGAGAGCAGCATAAGGAGTCAAAACAAAACAAAAACCAAAGAACAATAATGAAAAAGATATCACAAATACAAACACCATGCCCCCACCCCTCCTCAAAAAAAGAAAAAAAAAAGACAAAAAAAATTATTACAGTCCTAAAAGTGCTTCTTAAAGGAAATACATTTGTACTGTCAGTTATCAGACAGGATGAGCACATCTCTTTTTCCTAGAAACTGAACAGGATAAATACTACTAAAAATGATGTGAAACTGCCATGGTTTTGCAAATAAAATCTTTGAGTTTGTTTTCTCATTTCTTTCTCTCTAAGAAATCCTCCCTCAATCCATGGTCAAATCCAATGCTATGCAAAATCAAAGATACTTAAACCAGTTTAGGGGTATCTTGATTTGGTTTGTGGATGAATTTTGACTAAAAAACCTTTACAGAAAATAAAAGCATTGTACTGCATTTTCAAGCAAGCATTTTCAAGTTCATTAAGCCCTCTGAAAATGTGTCATAATTGCACAACAGAGTTGAATATTTGTAGACATTAGTGCTTCCTCACACGTTATTTATCAGGTAAGCCATCTTTTCCCAAGTTTCGCTTTCAATTCATCTAACCAGAGAATGCCTCAATCAAATCTAGTATTTTCTAATCAGTTCTACAACACAACCAAAAAATGAATTATCAATGTTTAGATGAATTCTCAAATATTCTGGCACTAAGATCTGTGTTCAAAATCATTTAATTAGTTAGGACACTTGTTAAAATTAAAAACTAATCATAAATAATATAAACAAGGTATGTACCACTACTATACTTCCATAAAAGATGAACAATGCATAGTTAGATCCAGCTGAATGAATCAAGACAAGAGGGAAAAAAAAAAAAAAAAAAGGTTGTTGGAGGAGTGGAAGCATTCAATCTGCTTTTGCAAATTACTGTATGCTTGCATGAGATCTGTCTTCCCAAATTTTCTCAATGCAAAGAGCCCAGAAATATAAAGCGTGTGAAATTTAATCCAATGTATGGGTCATGTCACCTTTTGTTTGGGGGCATTGATCCCGAAGCCACTTCCATCTGACCTGATAAACAAATCCCCTAGAAACAAATCTACAAGAAAAACCTTGTTCCCTATACCAGTGTTCAGTAAGGAGATTTTAAGAGAGAAAATGCTACTGTTAAGACTAGCATCAGTTAATCAAGGACTTGCTGAAAAATTGGTTTAAAAGGATGTGACATATTCAATTGGCTATCTTGGTAAGTTTGACCATACAATTTTTCTGCATGTGTGTGGTGTATTTCTGCACCTTTTTTAACAGTGTATTTTCTTTAGAAATATTTTGCTGCTGAGAGATTCTACTCATGAAAGTAACATAGAAATACCCAAAAAGAAACATGTGAAAGTTTAGTTCTTTAAAAAAAAAACTTGCTAAACTGAAAAGCAAAAAACGGTCCTATTTTTAATATAAGACTTCCATGAAAATATGTCTTTAAACTTTTCTACTTCTTGAACAGATTACAATTCACATGAATATTTGAAAACTGCATGCCAAGTTACAAAATTCCGCTTGGAGAAGAGAGGACTAAAAAAAATAATAAAAATAATTTTAAAAAATTAAAAAGCAATGAGAATGCCTGGCCAAAAAACAATCAGTGAATCGTGATTATAGGTCACAAAATAAGTCTTGAAATATTAAAAAGCAATAACAGAAATCTCAGAATAATGGTATGCAATATCCTCATTCAAAAGGGGAAAATAGTAGCCATTTCTACTTATCATTCTGCAATATATTAAATGAGATTTTTAATAAGCATATGTGCTAATTAGTTCTTACCCATTAAAGAGAAATTAATAGATGTTAATATATTTGTGGCTATTCTCTACAGTTGTGAAAGAAGCCATTTCTGTCATAAAGATATGCTTTTCTCTCTGCAAGAATCTGAATTATCATCTTCTGAAGGTTTTGGAAAAAGCAATACTTCGAACTGGCAAACTTGATAAATTAAATTCTTTCTAATCACTTTGTAAATCATCTGATAGAACTATATAATTAGATTTTTTAAAGGTATTCAATGTGTGATATTCAATAATTCCAGAAAGAATTCAACATAGGTTTGAATAAACTCATTCTAATAAGTGGCAGTTCCCCAAATAAGCTAGCAATCATGAAGAGATTTAAGATTCCTCTTAGCAAAGACTCTAAATTAAAGAGGTTGAATTCATAATCTTCATTATTACTCAAAATGTCAGTCCAGTTTTATAGAGACTAAACATCAAAATGTTAAAACAAAGCTTCATGAATCAAAGAACATAAGACTATTTACTGATTAACCAACAGATAAGTTACTAGTATAAATAATTTTCTTCATTATTTGATTACAACATATACATGACGTTTACTACAAAGTATTATTAGGCTGAAAAAGGGAGAGTGACGACACATACCTTACCTAAGTGTTGAATTTGTATTTGCTTAACATTTCAGCAAGAAATTAGTATTTTTACACAAAGAACTTTGCAACAAGTCCTGAGAGCAAGTGACTGCATTTTTATCCCATGTACAGCAGCGCTACAATCTCATTTATCGATGGGGGAGTGGCAATTGGACATCAGGCGGCTGCAGTACCAGATGAGCAGAATTTCTAAACACAGTAACTCTTTACCATCTAATTAGTTCTACTGACACTGCTCGCACACTCAAAATTAGCAGCTGTTCAAATAGCTTGCCAAAACTGGGTCCTGAACCACCTGAACTGGGTGCTGAAATCTGAGTTTAAGCAGGATTCAATGCAAAGGTAATTGTTTCTGTACTAATGCACATATCTACCTTGGTTTTTTTGGATATTTTTCCCATTTGCATATTTTCCCATTTGAAAAATTCATATGGCAAGTTTGTAAGAACTGTTTCTGATCATGTTTTCCAGGTACGCATAGATATAAATCTTCATGCTGCAAATTAAGAATGCAACAGCCAAGCTCTAATTATTCTGCAGACCTGGTGAAAGAAACCTTCACCAATGTGGAGCCTCTAGACAGGGAAGCTGATCTCCATAAGGAAAATGCTGCTTTGTTGGAAAGCAGCCGCTCAGAAGATGTCTTCAGTTCCTCTGAAATGCAGACAGTAGCAGTTTGTATGGACACCACCCTGCCTCCAGGGGACTACATTCTCACACAAGGCTACACAGAGTCTTCACTTCTGAGGCTTCCTACAGAGGAGCGCATCGGGATCCACCATGCGCCTTTCCAGTTCAACCGTCATGCCCGGGCCAGAATTTCCACTTCTCCAACTTTAAGGCGTCTAAGGATGGCCTCTGCCTCACAAGCGCTGTCATTTCAGGACTCTTCTGACACAGCCCAGCTGGGGAATCAAAAGGAATACACTGGCTCTCTCCACCACATTTGTAAGAGTCCACCTCGATGCATTACAGTTTCTTCATTATCATTGCCTTCTTGTGTCCATGCAAAATTATTGTCGTCTAAAGCAAAGTCTGAGAGAACTATAGCAGTTCCAGAGTCTGACCTACCCAAATCAAAGCTTCCAAGCCAAGAGGATCCTCTCAGCAATGGCAGTCCCAATGAGCCAGCTTGGAGAGCCAGCTCTGCTACACTTCCTACAAGACTCCCCACCCCGAACCCCACACTTTGGGCAGGTGTCCAGGTAAGAGGAACAGGAGGATGCAATCTCTTTTTCAGTCTTTCATATTCAGTGTTGGTCCATCATGGGCCAGTGCACAAATACAACCCAGTTCTTAACCTGAACTGCAAACTGGGCTGTGATTCTTTAATACAGCAGACCAACTTCCACACTTAACAGGAAGGGAGATTTTTTTCTTTCCAATTAAGCAAGAGACAGCAGTTCCAGCCTTGTCCCTTGGTGACCAGGTTACCTTAACCCCCTCTTGTACATGGCCACTCTTTCCCACCTCTGTCCATTAACCCTGGTGGGCCAGTACAACTGTTGGTGGGGATACAGAAAAACAAGACTAAGTAATTTATCCTGTTTAGGACTGGGTTTCAGAAGATTATTTTCTTTCAACCCACTCTTTAACCCTTAAAGAGGATTATTCCTAACACAGTTCAGACAGAAGTTCTCTATTCTATTTTACTGAATGGCATTACTAACCCTAATAAAACCAAGAATTAAGTTGGTTGAGTTAAATTTAAGGTCTGCTACTACCAAAGGAAGAGGTACCATTCCCTTTATTTATTTCCACTTACCTAGCTCTGCCACTCATTGGCACCACCCCCTGACCCTTTTTATGTCCAGCTCCATAAACAAAGAAGCAATTGTGCAATCTTTTCTAAAAAAACAGAAACTCTGGTCCAGTGAGTGTCAGCATCAGTAAAGAGAAATAAGCAAGGGAAGAGCAAACCCTGCATCTTTCAAGGGCAGGAAACTACAAATCAGCTCTCCACAAGGACAAAAGGAGAGGCTTTTTGTACAAGCCAGGTTTGCTACTAGATCTACTCTCAAAGACCTTCCACTATGAGCAGAGGCAACTAAATTCACACACACGCTTGATTCTGTCCTTATAACAACAGCCTCACACAAAAATTTTACTGAGGGTGGATGGTGTCAAATAGGTGTAGAGTTCTTCACTAACTGGTTAGCTTTGCACTACAAACCAAAAGCTATTTCCCTTCTCCCTCCACCCCCTTCAAATATAGAAAACATTCTGGATATCAAATGAGCTCTCATTGCTCCACAACAGTGAAATTAATTAGCCTATGCCCCAAGCCTATTACACTATTATTGGTACATTTCCCTTTACAAAGGAGTTGTGGTTTTAGGGGGTTTTTTGGGTTGTTTTTTTTCACAAAGAAAAAATCAGATTGCTTGCTGGCTTTCTGACCAAGTAACTAAGAATATCTTACTTTCTTTCAGGAGAGTGGACTGACCATGCAAAGGTATGCACATATCTATTTCATCTGATTCTAAGCTTGACTCTCCTAAATTTTTGATGCATTTGCTTCACTCTAAGACAAAACTGAACATTGAGTCATGTATATATAATTCAAGCTTAGTTTGTAGATTTGCTATGTGAAATGCCTGTCACCAGCTCACTAAACTTTCTAATGAGATTTCCTTTCAAAGGTGGCCCTCTCCCTAGCACATTTAGCTACATTTCACTCAATATTTCATCCGGATCATTGGGGAGCTTTGTACAAGGAGCTAACTGCCAAAAGGTCTGGTTGTTTGGCTTAGCAGTGTCAAATTTCAGCTTGAAGAATGCGAAATATCTCATAATCTTGAGTGACATTCTTCAAAATTTTGTGGAAGGGAAAAGAGAGCAAAGGAGGTAGCAGAACAGCTCAATATTATTCTCATACAGGAGCAAAGAAGATCTAGGACTGCTGTTGGAGAGGGGGATTGTTAATCCTACAAACTAAGAAGAGTACATAGAATACTTGGATTTTATACGTTAGCGCAGACAAGATGAAGTGTTGCATACCACAGACCTGTGCAGTGAAATGTGTCAAGGTCTTCTAAACAATTATCAGAAAGTAAAAGTTCTATTAGAAATTACTTTGTTTAAGATGTGTTTCTTTCTTTAAGATGTTGAAATGTTTACAGGAGGGAAAGAAAGTTTAATTTTCTCCCCACACGACAAGGAAGCAGGAGATAGTACCTCCATTAATAACCATCCCTCTCTCATTGACAGAGTAGTGCTCACTTTACTGCATGGTCCCCCAAGGATGTTTGGGACTGGGTGGTTTGGAGCAGACTGATACAGTCTAGGAGTACTTACATGTTGCAGTTCCCTAGATGAGATTCAAGAGATGTCTGCATGCATTTGAAATTACATGTTCACTGTAGAAGAAGCCTCCTAGACATTCTGAACTGTTGCAATTTCCAACCCACTCTTTAGCATTTTGAATTTACAATGGAGATGGAGAGAGAAGGGGAAGAAAAGATCTTTTCATGTGGATGTGAAAAAAGTGATCTGTACCTTTTGTGGGAAGAGTCTGCTCTGATCCAACTCAAAACAGAAATACACAGACATATCTCATTGTCAGCATGAAGATTTGCATGATGTGTAACAAACTTCAGGGGAGAAATTGGAGGTACTGAATGCAGATAGTTTAACAGGAGAACACTGAACATATAGTGCACACACCTTCTCTCAGCTCTGCTTGCCTATAGTGGCTTCAAGAGGGAAGTAACTATATGCCAGCTACGGTATTGGCTTTGAAATTCTATCCAGACACATTTTAAAATCAAAAACCACAACCCAAGGAAACAATCCAAGACTTTTTCCATAGGCAGCAGCAGGAAAGAGTGTCAAAAGGTGGTTGGAATGATGCATTATGAATTCTATCTAGATAAATGTTAGAATGTGCAAAAATATATTTTAAAAAAGACCAGTTTCTGCTTTAAACATTTTTGTCAAATTTTATTTGGTCAAAGGTCTAGGTTAAAGCCTGTCTTCATCTCCCCCTTTATTAAGATCATTAGTCTAACTCCTTAACAGATAATCCCCTCTTATCGCAGCCAGCAAAAAACATGTCAGATTATTTTGTCCATCTAGAAGCACATTAGGACAGCTGTCAGCCCTTCTCCAAGACTGACTTACACATTGTCCTGGGTAAAATCATACCTCTGTCCTTCAGTTTTAATGAACAGCTCCCTGCTCCCAAGCTTTAATTCCAAAAATCTTCTTTAATGCACTCATACTCATTTTAAACAGCCTTCCCCCACACAGTCCTCAGTCAAGAATGCCAGTACATCCCTGTCAGCATGGTAACTGGGTGAACTGATGCTGTTCATAAAGAACCATCCAAAATACATAAACAAAAAGGGCAAGAGGGGCAGCAAAGACAGAGGTATATGTGGTGGAGAGAAGGTGAGATGCTAAACCAACACTCCCACAGAAGAAAACATTGATAAAATAAAACCTTAAGTTTACTCTGATATCCCTTTTTTCCTTGCACCATGCAGCATTATCAGAGACTGGGTGAAAAACTGCATTGCACTATTTCCTACAGCAAATCAGCTAATGAAGAACCTTCACAGTAACTGCCAAGACAGATAATATTCCACGCCTTGAAGGAGCTGGGCTCATCTATCTTGAAGTACTCCCTCTTTTAATGTTTCACACAGCTATAAAGTATCACAATGCCACAGAATCACAGAGTAGGTAAGGTTGGGAAGGACACAGTGGCTTGTCTGTTACAACCTCTCTGCTCAAGCAGGGCCAACCTAGAGCACAATGGCACCCATTATACTAAACCTATCTCCTTATGCAATCGTATAATTATTTTACCCTTAACAATAGGTCATTTTCCATGCTAACATTTTGAATCAGGGAGTCCAAACACCCTCCCTGAGTGAATTAAGAAACAGTGTCACTGCCTGGAAATTATCTCAGTACTGTGACCACCCTACAATATTTACAGGATGTTACAATAGAGTAACATCCTCTGTTGCTTTTATTCACATCTAGTGGATATTCCTTTAAGTAATATATCTGCTATTTAAGCAAAGTGATCTATATAGATGTCTGTTCCCTGAGATAGCTAGTTGGGCTAAGATTAGGAACATATGAAGATACTTTCTGTACCTTAGAAATAACTATATATGCAGGATATTTATTTTGCCAGACCACAATCTGTTTCAATGTCTTTAATAATTTTCCATAACTTTACCATGTAAATCCATTACATTATCATGTTTCAAAAAACAAATGGATTTTAAGAAGGAATTATTACAGATGACATTTCCTCAGATGCCTGAGTTTTTCCCTAAAGCACAAGCATTTCTTTCATTCCATCACTGCAGTCTTCTGCCCCAGTAAGTGAAACAAACAAAAAATAAAGGCAAAGCTACAGAGTATGAAGGCATGAGAAGATACTAAAATATTGCAGACTTAAAACCTAGTAAATTTTATTACATAGCACTTCAATAATTTCATTTCTCAAAAAAAAAAAAACAACACAACAACAACAACAACAACAAAAAAAAACACCACCACAAAGCATCTGATATATCTAATATGTCTACAGGCATCAGGCCAGGAAACCACAGACACCTGTACTTCTGTCTCTGAAGCACGAGTTTATAATTTAGACATGGAAGCCATTAACCAGCCCAGGCTCATCCGATTGCAAAGGTATATTGTAGACAGACACGCAAGTGATCTTGCCATGCCCCACACTTCACAGGCTTGTACATCTGTGTGAAGAGCTTGTTTAGCCATAGGTGTGCCTGAAGTTCAAGGCCTTTTTGATCTGGGTAAATAATGTCATTTAACTCAGTTACAGCGACTCTGTGCTTCCATTATTAATCTTCAAAAGCCACGAGCCTGCAGCTTCGAGTATATTGTGAAAATAATAGTAGGCTAGATGCTTTAAAAATCAATAATATACTGGCAAAATTTTACTGTGAAGCCAACCTGAAATAAATCTCCTGAATTTCCTAGTACAGGAATACCTTTGAGGATTATCCTTGTACTATATTGCAGCACCCAGCTTGTATAATAGCCCAGCTGCCTGAGAGATTGCATCATGGAATCACAAGAGGTTTCAGTGGCATCTTAACACAATCATAACCAACACTCAAAATTTGCATTGGGTAGCACTCAGTGCATGTCTCAGGAAGGTACTCCTGAGAGGAGCACTCCTCTCCCTTGCACTGGTGTGGGCTTGCAGACAGCCAAGAAACAGACTCCTCACCCATTAAAGCTCTCAAACCACATACTGAAGGTTCAATTTCATGAGAAACCACAGAGTTTCATTGTAAACCCTAAAGCCAAATAAATCAATCCCATGTTCTCCATTCAGTAGGACTAGCAGAAAAACTTTCAAAGAACTCCTGCATTACACATTGTAACCTCCTCAAGACACAGTTTTTAAGTCCTGATATGTCCATGGCTAAAGTCTTCAAGTCCCAGGCCTGGCCCTCCTGATAAGCCTATGGACCTCTCTCTTGTTAGGAGCAGCTTTCATCCAGACCATTCAATTCTTTTGCTAAGGCAATAGCAAGCAGTATCACCACTAGGTCTTAAAAAAGACACAAAGTCCACATCTTACTATACATATCAAATCCCAGTTCCCTACCTCAGAGCTCATCTGTCCATTGATTAGCTGTCAAGTTAACTATTCATGCACTTAAAGGAAAAAATATACCTGCCAGGTTTCACACCAAGTGGGGCAAATGGCTAGATATTCACAGTAAGACGACTGACTAGACAATAAAAGATCTCAATAAGAATCATGCTTAACTGAGCAAAAATACCATACACAGTAACTAGTGACTAAAAAATATAATTTTTGGATCTGTACATGTACTTTGTGCCTCCTCCCTCAGCTACAGACCCTTTTGGCCCTGATGCAGTATTAATATATCAGTCAATTGAAGGCAACACAACAGCAGCTGCAGACAGCAGTCCCTCCGTAGCATATACTAACACAATTCATTAGGTATCAGTGTCAGTTATTAGCAAAATATAAAAGGGTTTTTAATATGAACCAACAGTTTCTGTATGTGAATGCAAGCAGCCTCTGGCACAAACACGCTGCTGGATACACATTGCCTGTGTCACTTTTCTTAATGGGTATGTTCTCTATTAGGAACAACAATAGTTGGAAAGAGACATTTGGTTTGATAAGTAGAGCCACTGAGTCATATTGCATTAAAAATACTTGAAATAATAGGGAAAAAAAAGCCAAAAATACTTAGAAAGAAAATAGCACAAACTAGCCAAAAGGATAAATTATTTTTTTAAACCCAACATTTTAACTGTTTCACTAAAGTGGTTTCTTTTCTTGAAATCACCTGAGTTACAGGAAAGTTAAAAGTAACAAGTCACATGTCAGCTAAAAATAGTATTTAATTGCTCCTTTAAACTCCAGTGCTGAAACATAGATTCTAAAATCCCCACTCACTTTTTGTCTAACTTCAGAAGAAATGAGGAATTTTCAATAATTAAATGCTCTAATTACTTATTATCTGAGGCAAGCCATGACCATAAGAACCTTGATCTCAGCAACAATGTGGAGTTGGAAAGACAATTAGGTATTTGCTGTCAATCACTGGAACTCTACTCATTGTTCTTTTAACACATGAAGTCACAGCTCCTGTGATTTGGTTTTTTAGCTGATTCCCTCCTGTACCAGCAAGGAGCCCCTCAGAAGTTTCCTGTGCAGCTTGGAGGGGACAGAGATGACATGTGTTGTTGTTGCGTCTCACAGATCAGCCGAGCGCAGGCGCAGCTCCCTGGTAGTCAGCCTGCCGGGACTCGAGGTGTTCCCTGGGGACCTCCTGGTGTCAGACAGTGCCACGGACTACCTGCCCTACTCATCCTTCCTGCTCAGTGCAGGTCAGACACAGGGTGGGGTTTGCTCCTCTGAGCCCAGCAAAAGCCAGGACTGGGACATGCGTGCATGTGGGATGGGAGGGAGGATGTATACAATGAGAAGGTGAGGTGGTGCAGCCTCTGTGGGGGATCCTGTTATCCCACACCAAAGTGACTGCATTGCCAATTTTAAAATTCCTTTCTTGTTTTGGTGGGGTTTTTTTTTGTTTGTTTTTTGTTTTTTGTTTGTTTGTTTGTTTTTTGGTTGTTTTTTGTTTTGGTTTTTTTGTTTGTTTGTTTGGTGGTTTTTTTGGTTTTTGGGTTTTTTTGTTTTTTTGTTTTTTTTGCCTACACTTTACTGTTGAATGCAAAATGCAAGTAGATGAGAGGGTAGGACACAGATCACATTGCTCCTTAACAGGCTAGAAGCAACCAGAGCCCAGGCCAAGATCTCCATCTGGAGGCAAAATTTCCTACATCCGCAGCTTCAAGCAGAGAGAAAAGTGGCCCATGCTGCCCTTTGCAGCAGTGTTCTGATCACAAGGGTAGCAAACCCAACTCACAGCTAGAGGTTGCTCACAAGACATTCCAAAACTGAAATGCAGACCTGCAAGCAATTTCCACAAATAGCTGTTGTAGAACACAGTATAGTGTGCAGTGTGATTGATGGAGATCCTGGTGGCCAGAGACCAAAACCTTCTCAAAAATAAGTCAGCCAAGGTCACAAACCAGCATTTTCATGACAGCAAATAAGCCTTCCCAAAGTGGCCAAGACCTTCAAAATCCAGAAACATAAAGTTTTGACTGTGATTCCCTGTTCCACACTTGAAGATGGGTGACACATAAAGAACCTTTTCAGATTTCTTGCTGAACAGAGTCGTTCCTCACAAGTCATCAGTGCATTCCTAAATCTAGATCTCCAGCTTTTCCTCTGCCTCACCAAGGACTACAAATTATAGTCTGCCTCACTGTGCCAGTCCCATGACAGATCTGAGGCTTCGGGCTCATAGTATTGTTTATTCACTGGAGATTTAAATACCTGCATAACTCCAAGTTATCATATTGAGAAGGAATACTAATTCTTGCTTTAAAACAACATCTTCAAAAATTCTCTTGAGGTATGATGGTTCTCCCAGGTAAAGAATTGGCAATCACACAGTGATCACCTGCAACAAGTAGGAGAGTTTAGCTTCATCCAAGATCCCACCACAGATAGTCATAATTCTTGCTGGGAGGAAAGCACCAAGCTTAATGAGTTTTAAGTCTGGTGCACAAACTATCCAAACTCAAGCATTAAATATAAGCCAAGTAGAGTATAGTCTATCAAGCTGCATATATAAATAATATAAATAACATTTTTCTTTTTTATCTCTTTGTTTCCTTACTGATAACATTTCTTTTTTACCCATTAGAGTCCAAAAAGTCAAGGTGGCCATTTGTCAAAAGAGGGGTTGTGAGTATTTTCATCATTTTATTTTTCCTTGCACTGACCTTGCTTTTTCCCACAACTAACCTGGGTAAAAATAGCTTCTTTACTCTCTTGCCCTTGAAGAAAGGCACCCAGCAGGTGAGCTGAACTCAGAGCTGAACAATCTCAGCCCTCCTTGGGGCTGCTTGCACATGAATCTGCAATGAAGATTGGGTGGCTCTAGTGCAGCCATTGCATGTGACGAACATGAGAACACAGTCAGTGGCACTGCTCCCCATCCCTGTAGTCTCACAGGTGGGAGGTGTCCTTGGCAGCAGGAGGGCAGAGTAGGATGGGCAATGAGAGCAGGGGCCCTGTTCAAGGGTGGCAGCAGGCCCAGTGCATCTCCCTTGGTAGCACAAGGTGGACAAATCTGTTGTATCACTGCTTGACCATCGTGTATCCTGTATTTTCTGTGTGCCTTAGGGCTTTGGAGAATGTGATGAACTCCCACTCATATGGAAGGGATCTAAGTTTTACCTATAAAAGTAGCATTCCAGGACACTTTCTTAGGCCTTTCCTGTCCTCATGGGCACCCTCACACTCACCAGTGAAAGCACAACTGAGGGAATTTCCTTGTCTAACACAACTCCTCGTCTTTTCCATTAATGAAAACTTTCACTTACTAAGGTATCTGAATTTCCTTTCTGTGTACTGTTCAGCATTCAAAAAATTATTTACAAGTGTCTTGATAACATTTTCTTCCTAAGCATGTGATTAAGAACAGTCTCTTCCCAGTAGTTTTTGCATTTTATCAAATAATAGCTTGTGCATACACAACCAATGCAAGTACTCAGGTTAATATGCACAAGAATTCCCTCTTCATTTGATAACAGTTTTGTAGCATTTGAAGGAGCATGACCTAAACCATGAGGATTTTTAAATTTAGCAAAATATTTTCAAACTGCAATAAAAAGCATTTGATATTTAGACAAAAGTGATTTCTATGACTATTAAATGCCATAAAATTTAATTAAAGAAGATTCATTTTCTGATACACTGGTTCAGTGTGCATATATATGAACTACATTATTTTTTCTGTTCCCTTTCAATCTTTCAAAATTAGGAGCTGAACTTAAATCCTAAGTTTCAAATATTGTAATCAAACACATATTTCAAAATCGATTTGAGTTCAGTGCCTAAAGTTCAGACAATAGAAATCCATGAAGTGGTAATATACTGTTCCAGAGAACAGATACAACTTAGGCAAACACCTTATAAGCCTGTGCCTACAGCACTAAATTAGAGTTCATAAATAATGGTTAATTTTTTACAAGGCCTAATAATGGTTAATTTTTTACAAGGCCTGAATAAACAAAGTCAAAACAAAAGCAATTGTTTTTATTTCATGGTCCCTCACACAAACTCCTGTTGCTCTTTTAGCTTTCTGAAAACTCATTTTACAGACACTACTCTGCAGATGACCAAGGGAGCTTTTTCTAAACATAGCTCAAAAAATTAAAAATAAACAAACAAGCACATAAATTTGTATACCTATGACAGGATTTCAACTATGAATCTGTTGTCCCCTATCTCTGACCGCGCTAAGGGAAGAAAAATATTTCATTAGTTCTGTCTTCCAAGGGTAGCCCAATGCCCGTTGCCATACCAGTGATTTGCCCTGTCAAAGACTTGTGTATTATGTAAATAAGACCTTACTCATCCAAACCTGAGGCATTTACACACCCCACCCACAGCTACAAAGAAATCTGCCATCACTATCTTGTCTCTGTGTAGAAGAGCCTGGAAATTTAAAGAAATCACTTATTTAAGGGCAAACTCTATAGATTAGGGCAAGGTTACAGATTTGGGTAAACTTCTTAGCAGTCTTTAAGGCACTGTATGAATCAGGGGTGTGTTTTTGTAATTCAACAGGGTAAAGACAAACAGAAGCAAACATCTGATCTGGAAAATTGTCTTTCAACTGTTAAGATCATAGATGGCTGCACAGATGAATTTTTCTGCTATAAGGTATCAAAATATTCAGTATATTGTAACAAGGATACTTAAGGATGGAAGGAGGAATTTTTTGGTCTTTATACACTAACATTTTTCATTTAATTAATCTGAATATGAGACCTTTCTGTTAAATTAATGCATAAGTATGTAGTACATTTTTGTCATCTGAAATGGAGGGGCAAATGGGAAACTGAGATCAGAGTAGGTTAGCAAGGGCCCTCAAAAACATCTAGATTTTGCCAGGGTTCCAGACTGCCCTAGATCAGGGAGGTATCACCTTCAGAAAAAGGTCTCGAGGCAACCCTCTCAGCAACACCTACAGGTCTGGGGAAAGAAACGACAGTGTCAGAGAGATGTCAAATAGGACATAGCCACCCCCATTGCTGGGTTCAGAGGCAGCCACATGGAGGTCAGTGCCAGCACCAAGGTTTGGCTGCAGAAAAGCTGCCAAAGTCAGTCTGCCAGACCAACAAGGCTTCTGGCCCCAAGCCACTGAACCCCATCCCTTCTCCAAAGCAAACCTTGTGCTTCTCACAGCAGGCTGATATCTGCAGCTCCCCACATGCAGCTGCTGAGGGCTCCTGTCAGTGCCCAACTTATCTATGGACATCTGACTTTGGAGCAGGTCCATAATGTGATAGTGGCCACCTTAGGACTAAACAAAACAATTTCCAAATGACTATAAAGACCTAGTCCTTTAGTACCTTGATTTTATCATCCAGAAAATAAGAACATGTCATCCATCCAAGAACAGCAAAACAGATCAAGTTCCTTAGCATTTGCAAGCTGCCCACTAATTTTTGATACAACATATCTAAACATAGATTATCATATTTTACTGCTTTCAAATTCAGCGTGTTTATATTGTAAGTATTTTAGAGGAGAATAGCAGGTTTTAAAATACTTTAAAGGAACTTTCAGAAGAAAAATCGCTAATATTGGTAGATAAGATTTACACAGTAAATAGGACATAGATTCTTTTCATAAGGTCTGAAGCAGCTGATGCAACAATTGGTAGCTTTCTTTCTTCTTCAATCAATAGAGTAAATCTTGGCATGAATTTATGAACGAGCAACAGACTGAACAGAAAGATGTCAACAGCCGGTTAGAGGTGAAAAAAGAAGCAGCAGTGTGGGAGCTCTTCACAAGCGAATGCACTTACTTTCTGGATCATTTGCGGGTTCTCAAGATGGTAACGTCAGATTTCACTTTGCAAAAATAATGAAACATTATTTGTTCTGCTGCAATGGACACAAAGCCACCTGAAACCTCTCGTTAGAGGTCTGTGGGGGAATGACTTAATACCTGGCTTTTCCTCCTACCTTGCCTGCTCATACTGTTTCCATAGCTCCCTTTTCTGTCTTTATGATGGTATCACTTCTTCTGAAGACACAAGTTCTCTCTTCTTCCAGGATATTCAACTGATATTCCATTAGTTCTCTCACAAACGCTGTACTGAAGCCATGCTCTGGCAATTTCCATACTGGACTATTCCAATTGCTAAGATTGTTAGTGTGCAACATTATATTTGTCATTTAACTT
Source organism: Rhadina sibilatrix (assembly GCA_013400275.1). Classification (NCBI taxonomy): domain Eukaryota; kingdom Metazoa; phylum Chordata; class Aves; order Passeriformes; family Phylloscopidae; genus Rhadina; species Rhadina sibilatrix. The sequence continues at coordinate 1,146,453 of VWYO01028188.1, read as the reverse complement.
CATACAGGCCTGTGGTTAGATTATCCTGACTGAAGCATGAAAACCTCAGAATTTGGCAGACCTGCAGTTTTTATGTTACATGAAAACAAATATACTAAAAATAACTCCTCTCCCAAAAACTCTATATTACCTCCAACACAGTGAATTTTAAGAGCTTGAAATATGGACAGGAATATTACACACTGTTACAAAAATAGCTGCACTATTTATATTCACCACACATCAAAAGTTAATGTATTCATTTAAAAGGATGGAAGCTTTCATAAACATTTTCTTATATTTTTTTCTCTTACTCAGCACAGAAAATTTCTGATTTTTTATTAAGTCAAAGAAAAGAGATTTTTGAAAAATTTTCCATGTTGCTGAAAAGTTAGCCTGGACAACAGGAACTACTTCAAAGTAAAGGAAATAAATAGAGGAGTGGGCTGAATTCCTCCTTGGTGGGGCAGAACAGGAAGGGACAGAAAACAGCATAACAGGACCAGCTATTGGTTCAAGGCAGGAGAAGAGCATCCTTCTTTCTATACACTTTGTTTAGAAATCTGAAAAATTTAAAAAGTGGTGAATACTGGGAAGAATGATGATAATAGCAGGCATGCAGGCTCCTTGTGAGTCTGATACAGGAACACACAGACAAGCCTTAGCCAGCCCTGCATGGCCCATGAATGATGAACTATTCAGTCCATGCCACCTTCACGAACTCTCCCACTAAAGAAAGAACCCATTGCATTTGGGTAACCAGTTTTAAAGATACCTGGTTACTTCCAAGTATAGAAATATTCCACTGATTTTAATGAACCTCCACAGGGAGCTTTAAGACCACCATAAATCCACCATAAATTTCTCAGGTAACCTGGTCATAGTAACTAAAGAACTACACAAGGCTAAACAAACACTCTCACTAGCTATTCAGTCTTGGCACTGGGGTGATGGATTTTTTTCATAATGCTTTATACACATTAAAAAAAAAAAGTCTACTCAGTAACCTATAAATTTTAATCCCTTTTCATATTTAGGTCAGATTCAGTACATCTCAATCAGCTTAAAAAATACAAAATCTTTAAATGCCAATGAATTCACATGCTGTTTTCACTCTACAGGTTAATAAAACAATCCAAAGAGATGAAAAACCTCCACAGGATCTCTACTTACCTTAATCCAAGAATATCTTTTTTTCTTCTTAGTAACTCTAAACAAATTAGATAGCAGCAGATGCATGGGGTAGGAATGCATTTAGAAAGGTCATAGAAATCTGTAACTGTGACTCTGATGTTACTAAGTCCCTCATGCAGGGATCTGCAGGGGGCTCATTTGCCCCTCTTCTGCTCAAGGGCACAGCAGGGATACAGCTGCCTCCATGGTAACCACAGAGAAACCCCAGAGACATCACTCATGCCCTCTTCTGCACAAAATCCAATATTTAACCTTCAGGCAGCTCAGGAAACTTTTCTGACAATGCCATCTTCTGCTCTCCCTAAACCAAATGATCCTTTCAGACGAATTTCAGTAAAAAATGTTATTTTCAGGGGAAAAGATTTATTGAATTGGCACAAACAGTAATTTACATGGATTTCTTTTGGTTTTAAAGATATTTATGAACACTCTAAAATATCTCCAGAGTAACGAATTTCTCCTGGATGTGGATTTGTGGAGAATTTTCGCAAACTTAGAGGAGTTAAACAAGGTGGGTAGAAAAAAAGAAGTGTTACTCAGATCAGAAATCAATCAGCCCAATAAAAGAAGCAACAAATCAAAAGCTTCTATTTAGTTTCAATGCTTACATTTGGAACTTTGTTCATATAATCCATCTTTTCTTCCTCTCTCTGTGGGATATCACTGAGAATCAAATATCACCAGCGCCAATCATTCTCTTGTATCCCCAGCCAAAGACACATGGCATTTAAACATGGGGAAGAGCTCATTTGGCTGTTGTTTCTGAAGTAAACAGAGTTTGAGAGTAATTTTTGTAAGCACAAACCTTTTTAAAAGGATTTGTGGAGAGAAACTACAACACAGTCCTTACAGCAAAACAGTAAGCATGGCAAAATAACTACATGACAAGACCCCTTTTGCAAACAGATGGGCACAAAGACTTTACTGTCTATTATGCCACTCCAATAGAGCAAGTTAAAACAAAATACTGACCCCCCTCTCTCCAGCTGAGATTTCCCTTGGCATGTGTGTAAGGAACTCTCCCATGGAGACTGGATGCACTCTGTTCATATGCTACTTACTCTGTTCTGTCCAGGAGGACACAGGGAGGCCACAAGGCTTGGCTGTGATGTGCTCCAGCTCTCTTTGCTGCTTTTGGCCAGTTCCTGGGAGATCATTTTTCAGCTCCTGAAAGTTAAAAACCCTAAAGTCAAAAATAGCTCTCCCATTACTTTAGAAACAAAACAATTTTTCTTAGCTTGAGGGCCCTTTCACAGGACACCTCACCCTTCACTGAAAAGTGAATTTTGGAAAGAATTCTGCAGCTGCCTCAACTGAATAAGTACTCACAATCACATCAGATGCCCTAAATCAGCTGCTGAGTTCCATTTATTTCCCTTATTGTAATTGCCTTGCCTTAATACTGAATCTCTCCCTTTTTAGCCAAAACAAGAAAACTGGGAAAGGTCTTCAAAGTAGAGACAACTAGCCAGAACTCAAATACATGAGCAAGGCACTGCTGCTCAGCCACAGACCTCACACCTGGTGAGCTGCTGAATGACCAACCAGTAGGTTTGGAGATACAAGGAAGGTTTCACCTTTGGCTTATTGTGGACTAGGCCTGTACATGCAGGCAACTACTAGAGTTCAGCAGATATGTGGTTGTTGATTCCCTTATTCCTGTTCAAAGAAGGGAGTGGGATATATTGCTGTGTTTCACTTAGCTTTGAGCTTGGCTGGAGCTTAGCCATGTCTTGATAGAATTATCTTTAAAAAATTTCTTGCTTTACTTTCTCATTTTGTTGTCCTTATTGATGAGGATAACAAATGATCATTTTTATGCATATTTTAAACCGTGAATAAATGTAGGAGAAAAAAGCTGCTCTCAATTCCTTTGATGCCTTTTTTCATACATTTTACAGTGTGCATATCTTCTTGATAGCAGGCTGAATCCATAAAAAAATGTATGCTTTAAAACTGTAAAGTTCAAAATTAAAGAATGAGCATTATCCTATAAGCATCCTTGTCCCTATAAATACACCAAATAAAGCAATCTGCAGCTGCTACAGTCTGTAGCAATATCTCAGTAGATTGATGTGCCCTTCTGGCCTAACGTTTGGCCAACAACTTAGCCCAGTCATGAATTTTTGTGAAAATAGTGTGTTCAGATGACAGTGTGGGCTTAGGAGCAGGCTTGCAGCTCCATCTGACTGATAAGGTAGGCACTTTTGAATCCAGTATAAACATGTAAAGTTAACTTATGGGGAATATGTGAGGGTTTGTAGTATTTTATAGACACTTCCTTCACCTTCAATTGTATGAAACAAACTCAAACTGTGAAAGATGTTGTCTTCCTCAAGTGACTGTGAAGGCTTCCTTAACTGTCACAGCTCTGTCACACACAATCAGTGTTTTCCAGCAGATACCACTCACCCATTGTCATTTTTAATGTCAATCCATGTTAAATACAGCTGCTACTCTAAGACAAGTTTAATGGACTAACTAGTCTTGTCCCAAAGCTTTTGTCATCAGGCATTATCACAACATAAGTGGCTATTTGTATAGATTTGTCTTAGCTTCTGACTAATTAAAGCATTCTGACCATAATTCTGAAGATAATACTGGCAATGTTAGAGATAAGTATACCCATTATACTTGGAGCCTTTAGAGAGGCCAGGGATGGGAAATAAAGTTACTTTAATCTTAACTCAGGATCATAGATTTATCACCAATTTATCTTTTTTTCTCCCCGTATTTAGATAAGTCTCAGTTTTCTGAAAACATTTTTTGAAACTGCGAAGAAGCATGTCAGCAAGCCAGACTCTTCCATGGATTTCAGCTCCGTACTCACAACGGTAACATAATCAGAAGTATTCTTGCTTTTAATACAAGCAGCAGACCATTTATCATGGCATATAGGTGCTCCAGAGCAATCAGGTCAGTCAAATCCATGCCATCTGTCACAGGCAGTTTGGTCTCAGCCTCAGGTTGCTCCTATCAGAAAGATGTTTTTATTTTTATTCTTTGGCATGTTTGACACACTCATGAAAAGGTGCTCTCTATGTGGATACAAGTGTGGAAATATTTTCTCTTCCTGGGCAACAGGAGACTGGACTCTGAGGAGACTTTTCTACTGGCAGAGGCAAGCTTCTCATTCTATAGATGTTTCCCTGAGACCAGACCCCAGCCCCATCACTGCCTCCTTCCACTCCTTCACATCAATCCTCCTTTACTCCATGGACCAGACCCACAAGTGTTTATAATTGCTTAATTAAGAGCTCATTGGAACTGAAATTACACTTTGGCCTGTGTCTCTTAAGCAAGACAGAGATGCAGCTACAGTGGTCCTGACACTGCCAAGCCCTGCAACCCTTTTGGTCAGTCTGTGTAGTAAACAAGGCAGTCGTCTGAACAGCAGTCTACAGGAGCCCTAATTCCTGCTAAACTTCCCAATGCTTGTAAAGTTGGAAATATTAATGAAAACAGAAAATCTATTCCTTGACCAGAACCTTCCCTAGCAGTAGAGGCCATTAGAAAACTTCTGGGAAATACTAAAAGACCCCACCTCAGTGTTAAGATTTTTAACAGAGAAATTAAGGCTAGAGCTTGGTTTCTTGCCCCTGTGACCTCTGACTTCAGGGGTTCTTATTGATAATGTTTGTGTAGACAGACAAAATCTCAGACAAAGCTGTTTTTTATCATGCATGGCATTCAACACCTCCAATGTAAATGAGGCTATCCTGTTATTTCTAAGAGGCTACTCAGATATAAAATACCATGCTACATGAAGTCATCAAAGCTGTTTCAGAAATAGTGGGTTTCATCTTCAACTTCCATAAGAACTTTGGGTCATTTATTTCTAATTAGAACGAAGTTTAAGACTGTGTCACACCTCTGCAGAGCTGTTAAAACTGTACTTCCAAGCATAAATGGAGCATTGTTGTGGTATTTTTACAGCTTTACAGATGTATTGCCATTTAAACTGCCCTTTACTTTTTTAATTCCCTCTTTCCCCATTTTCCTAGGTACAAGGAAATCTCAGATAAAATGCACATTACAAACCCAAAACTCCTGTTTCTCTTTGTCATGGTATTTTTCTTTCTTGATAAATTTCCAAACCTTTTCTGCAGTTTTTCCAGGGTAACCTCTGCCAGACACACCAGATTTATTGCCTTAACTATACTTCTGCTATCATCTACTTGGAAAAACTGAGACAGAGAGAAGATTTTGGCATCTACCTGAAGGTAACATGATGCTTCTGTTGTTGTTATTGCTGTTCTTACTGCTGTAGTTGTCTTCAGTTTTCCTAACTTATGACAGGATTTTAACAGCAACTTAAGAATGTTCATTAGAAGCAAAACTGTGTAGATAGCGTTTCACATGGATTTTTTTGACTGCAGAGCCTATCACAGATTGGAGGTCACCCTTCTGAGTGTATGTTCACCTGCATGTGTGAAAGTCCCTACCTGTAATTTAGAACAGACACGAGGGGGAAGAACCAGGCTGCATTTCTGCAGGCAGAAAATACAAACTACTAGCCTCTTCCATGTTTTGCACGTAATCTCTTGGCTCAGTAACTTCCACCTTAACAAAGTGAAATGGTTACAGGAAAAACAAAAGACACAAAAATCAATTTCAAATGTTTTACTTTGGTGTCAAAACAATACCAGTAAGGGAGAATTTACCTCCCTCTAAGGCTGGAAAGGGCTATCAGAGGACTCTTTATCAAGTTGCAGCACTACAGCAGGTTCTGTCTTTGCTGACATTGCATCCACCTGAAGCAACAACTCCAGCCAGTGCCGTGGTGGGGATCTCAGGCTCTGCTCTTTCTGACATCATTAGCATACCAGTGTGTCCTGTAAATACTTAAGAATAATCTTCAACATAACAGGCTTAGAAAGAGAGATCTTAGAAAGAGAAGCCTGAAGTAGTGGGCTTTTTTCATAGGCAGCCCAAAACTGGAAGGACAACTTTTGTGGCAGGCAAGCTCTGCAGCTTGGGCCATGGAATTTCACATTGCTTGCTGCCTGACAAGGGTTTCATACGTTCACACCTAGGAAAAATATTCCCCAGTGGCAAGGAGCAGTGACCCTAAAATATAAGGTGGTTTTCAAACCTAACTCAGGTTTGTTTTCTCAGGTCTTCCTGAGAAAATTAAAACAGCAGATAAATAAGGGCCCTACTTGGTATGATAGCATGACTACAGCATCTGGAATAGTAAGCAGCAATGCAGAAACTGAATCTGGAGGGGCAGTGCAATTTCCCCTGGAGAGAGCTGTCCTTGGCTTGGCTGGGATAGTGTTAATTTTGTTCCTAGTAGCTGGTATAGTGCTGTGGTTTGAATTTAAGATGAGTGTAATCTTGATAACACACTGATGTTTACTTGTTGCTAAGCAGTCTGCATTAAGTCAAGGACTTTTCTGTCTCACCACCACCAGCGAGGAGTCTGGTGGGCACAAGAAGGTGGGAGGGGACACAGCCAGAACAGGTGACCCCAACTGACCTAAGGGGTATTCCATACCATATGGTGTCATGCTCAGTATAGAAACTAGAGGGAGAGCTGGCTGCGAGGGTCTCTGCTCTGTGACTGGCTGGATCAGTGGGTGGTGAGCATTCTGCACCACTTTTTTTGTATATTCTGTTATTTTTCCCTTCTGTTTCTATTCTATTAAACTGCCTTTATCTCAAACTACAAACTTTATTTTTTATTTCCCATTTCTCTTCCCCATCTCACAGGAAGAAGTGAAGAGTGAATGAGTGGCTGTGTGGTTTAGATCTTGCTGGGTTAAACTATGACAAGAAGCTTTACACTGGCCTTGCTCTCACTGAGTGAGAAACTCATCTTTCATTAGTCCCTGTCTTTGTACTGAGCCCTTATATTGCCCTTGTTCTCACTGAGAAACTCATCTTTCATTAGTCCCTGTCTCATTACAGTCAGCTAATGATACAGAAAACTGTTTGCTGCCTCCTAGCCAGAAGGAAGCTGAAGCCTAAGGCGGATTTTCTTTGTCTTCAGCAGTGGTGTGAACAAAATGAACAGTGCAAGAGGTTGCATCTGCCAGAGCTGCTGGTTGCTCCTCTGCATCGATTGACACGGTATCCCCTCCTCCTCAACAACATCTGGAAAAGGAGCAGTGATGAAACAGAAAAAAGTTTTATCCAGTCACTTAAAGAGAAGGTGGAAAAGTCTATAAGTAAGTAACAAAAGTGAGAAGTCAAGTATGCAGTTACAAATTAGAAAGTTACATGGCTTTTTCGCACATGTCCTTTGAACTATGAACTGGTCAAGTGTCTGTAGAAAAGCAACAAGGATGTGTGTGCCTATCTACAATCCTGACCCTCATTCTGTAGGGAATGATTTGGGCCACCTTGTGCTGTCAAAGCCTCTCTGAGCAATGTCACAGGACTCCCAAATCAGTGAGTCACTTGTATTTTATCAGAATCATCTGCATTGACAGGCAAACAATTAAAACCAGATCTCAAATTGGAACATATCAAGAAAGATCTCAAACAAAGAAGTCTTTCAGTTGGATTTATGTCTAAGGAGGATTTTTTAGGGCTGATCCTTAATAGGATAAATTTGCACTCACAAGGGGAATATTATGTCCATGACCTTTCAGTAATGACAGGCTCCTACTATGTAAAGTTGTTGGAGGTACAGATTTTCTCTAGTGTTGTGAAAAACACGTGGCTGGTCCAGATACAAATCTTCTCCCTGCATTTTGTTTTAAGTGTATTATATTTATATATTTAACATACATAAGGACAGCAGTTTTAGGTGTGGCCCCAAAAGACCATGGGATGTGTGGAGAGCATTACTGGCAGATTAAATAGGTCCTTCCAGAAATTAGACGTCTGGATCAAGGAAACCAAAGATAGAAGGGTGACCCCTCTTTACTCACAGACACCTGTCAAAGATCTGCCTTCATTTTTTGATCAGTAAACCAGTAACATAAAGAACAGTTGTAGCCCAAGCACACCCCTTCTGGTGGTGAGGTACGTGTCTGAAAATATTATCTGCAATATTACTCCACCCAAAGACTTGAAATTTAAGTTGCAGGTCCATTAAAGCTTTCCTCACAATGGCCTTGAATCAGCAAAAACACAGTCCCCATTTTTCACATTTTGAGGGACCCCCACCTCAGTCACTTCTGGCAACACTTCCTCTGAAACTAATTCTCATTAATTCAACAGTCTTTTTATCAGGCCGTGCATAAGGAAAATTATTTTTCTTTCACTTAACAGACAGTTTAGAACGACAAAACTTTTTTGAAGATATTTTTAAGATTACAGTTTAATTAAGTTTTATATGATTTCCTGTTCCCCAGACAGATTAGTAAACACAACCTTTTCATTTAGCAGTGAATTGAAGCACCTTTGAGTGCCTGAATTGAAATGCTGTCCCTGCTGATCTAAGTAGAGTTTAGGCATTTTTCACAATGAGATCAAGATTTCATCTGGGGTCTCACATGTGAGGTACTTCAGCTTTCACTGGAGAAAATCAGTATTCAGTATCTTCTAGAAACAGGACTGCTTTTGGCAACCCTGGCAGTAACTGGAGTTTCACACATTTCAGGGGATCTGGAAGGTAAAGTCAAGTGGTTGGAGAATTTTCAGAAGTTCAGGCAGCTGCAAGAGGTCATAATTTGGCCTCAGGTTTGGGATCGTGACAAAAGATTCTTTGTCCCAGAGGTAAGCAGATTTTAAAGGAGGTTTTTTTTTGGTTTTGTTTTGTTTGGTNTGTTTTTTTGTTTTTTTTTTTTTTTTTTTGAGAGGAGGGTTTAGTTTACTATCTGTCTTCATAGCACGGTCTAAAGTTGGCTGGTCATCTGTATTCTAGTTAGTGGGGATGGCTCTGCTCTAACAGGAGCAGCTGCAGCTTGGGCACTGCAAGTGCTGTAGCTGAACACACAGTGCCTTGGATGGTAGCATGGATTGCTCTCAGTTAGCATCCAAGAGAAGGCAAAGATACAGTCCAGGAGGACTCTGCCATATTTGCCTTTAGGGGACAGAATGAAATGGAATAGATGTAAGTATTACTAGCATTCAATAAAGTAGAAATTATCTGCTCAACCTGAGCCAAAGAACTTTCCATTTACATTTAAATTGCATTACAAAAAATTACACAGCATACCTGTGTGTGCATGTTTCTGCAGTTATCCTGTTACCCAGACAAACTTTAAGCAGCACTATGGAGACCCACCATCAAGTGGGTCTCATCACAAGGATTATGTCTGTTCACGTATAGGGCTGCAAACACTATTAAACTCAATTCGGAAAAGTAAAACCCAGCTTAACATTTCAAAAGCATGAACACACTTAAGCAATAACACTGCCAAGGAAACACAGGCATGCTCAGTTGCCAGCTGTGTGATGTACTTAGCCTGAGGTAAGAATACACATATGCTCATCTTGTTTAGCTGCTGGTTGACTCCCAGTTCATCATACATTATGCATGATTCCCCATTCTCTCTCTCTCTCTCTTTTTTTTTTTTTTTTTTTTTTTTTTTTTTTTGGGTCAAGTGTTTGAAGCAAAACTTAAAAGAAAACAGCGGTGAAAACATTTTGTCTTCAGCAAACAGACTTCTTCTTCATGAAGGGAGGCTGATGCTAGTAGGTAATGTCCTGAATCTCCTGGTGTCCAGAGATAGCTTAACAGAATTATACATTGTTATGTCAGGTCCAGAATGAACTTCTGCAACAGCATTTGGGCAGGTGCAGGAAAGAAAAAGCAACTGCATAGTTTATCAGAGAAAGACAGATACAGCCAAGCTGCCAATAGGATGAGTAGTTTGTATGATTGTTTATTGTCCTTTTTCCTGGCAAGCAGGTAGTTGTTTCATGAGGTAGCTGCTACAAGGTACAAATTTAGAAGCCAAAATGACTGAGGCATATGATTTAGTACATTTGAGAATGCAGATTGGAGGATGAGTAGTTGTGAACTATACTGGAAACAAGACTTCTTTGTTAAAAAGCATTCTGTAAGGTGCAGAGATTCACAGATGTGCCTCATCTTAGAAGGAGCAATTCCCTAAAACAATCACACCGTAACACTGTTTTTTTTGTTTTCCTTCTAAGAAAGCACAAGACTCCTTGATGTCTACCTCTTTTTATTTGAAGACTTCTTACTGATTACCAAAATTAAACGTAACAAAAAGGTAATAATGTCTAGAGATATATATGGTTGCAGTTATATTTTTTAGCTTTTATATGGATTTTGAATGTACTTTGGAAGACTGATCTAATGATAAAAATACAAGATGACTAATCAGCATGAAGAACAGCTGCTGCTTCCTTATGTGACTAGCAAACCGTAACACTGATTCAAAAGCCTGCTTCTAGGCTCAGTATGGAACAGGAACACTATTACAGACAGAATTTACATTACAAGACTGTAATATCTTCCTGATGTTGTTCTGATGTGCTGGATTCCTAAAGCTCAGAAAAGTTTCAGAAATGTACGACTTTTTCTAATGGTACCTGCAACCTGAGAATTTTTTATCCCAGAGATATCAGAACTGTTGGAAAAAAAAAAAAAAAAAAAAAAAAAAAAAAAAAAAAAAAAAAAAAAAAAAAAAAAAAAAAAAAAACCACCAAACAGAGAAAGGCTAAAATGATGAAAGACTGGCTACCCTGCTTGCTGTCTTCTCTTTGCCTTGATTTCCCCAAGTTTAAAATTGAGATATAATGACTCCTTTTAAGAAAATGTTTCTTGATGAATGATTCTGTAGAGTTCTAGAGATGATAAATATCTGTATTTAGACACCAACAGATGAACTGGATGACCTGAAACTCCTAAAGCTTTAGTGTAGGAGTGCATTTAGCTAATTAAGTTTATGAAACTGATGTAAACTGAGTCTAAATGAACCTGTGATAAATCTCCTAGGATTTTGTTTTGCTTTTTTTAAGAAGCAGGTGTTCTGCTTTAGAGAGAAAGGAGACAGAGAAAGCATGCAGTGAGAGGTTTTAGACTAGAAGCACCATCCCTTAGCAACAGAGATGGTGCAGGAAGCAGAAATTCAAGGGACCTGTACCCTTAGGCAAATCTCTTTGAGGGTTGTCCCACGTACACCTGTTGGTGAACCTTTTGTGAAGGGCTGCAACTCATCTGGAGCTCCAGGAATTCTGTCTTGTGCATATACATGAGAGATAAGGAAACTTACCCCCAAGGAATGGAGAAAAAACCTGCTACTAAAATAAGGAGGGAAAGGGGGGAAATGCTTTTGGAATACCTATGACTGTCTTCTGCTTGTGAACTTGTGTTTCTTTTGTAGCTTTTTAATGCAAAGTGTGATCTTGCAGGAGAGCTTCAGGTACCAGTCAGTTTTTCTAAGATTCCTCAGGCAAATAAGCTGTCTCGGTGTCTTTGATAAGAGAAAGCACATAATTTAGAGTTGTTTAGTGACTATACTTCATGAGCAGATGGCAGACAACCTGCTAACCAACTTCATTTTCTATTCCCAGAAATATGGAGGCTCAGACAACAGCTTAATCCCTGTTTGTCCTTCCCTCACTCCTGAGCTGCAGTCTTTCATAAGAGAGGGGGGATTTTGCACAGTCCTAGACCAGCCCATCCCACTAGACAGACTCGTACTGAAAAATGTTGAGCCTGTCCAAGTTACAGGTATGTGCCTGCATACACTTGAATGCCTTCATGAACACCATGTCAATGAGTGTGGTAGCATAAGGACAAGCTGCTGTTTGCCCACAAACCACCCCTAGATGCCTGGAGTGCGAACACTGGTGCCTCAGCACCGCCTGGCTTCACAGCTCTGCTCCTGCTGTGAGGCATGAGCTGCTGCCTCACACTTCACGGCCCCCTGCTGCCAGCAGTGACTCACACATCAGTGACTGTCACCTACTATCCATTCACCCTAAAGGAGCTATCAAGACTGGAATGACTTCTTTCTCACAAGCCAAGTATTTCCTTGTCCTAACTGTCCTAATGCACTCTATTAAACCCAGGCATCTTTCCCAAGAACATTTTCAGTTCCATACTAGCTGTACCACTACATTGTTCTCCTGCATGCCCTCCTACATACACAGCAGCCATTCTCAAGGACCTGGAGAGGAGATTTACCTCCTGCTACTGCTCCTACTCACATCCCCACAAGCTCTTGAGAGGACAGAAATCACCCACTGTACATCAATGCTTCCTTGCTCTCAGACATGCAAATGCATCACGGGAGAATACACCTCCTATCCCCGCTGCTGTGCACTTGGGTGTGGCATGAAGGAGGGCTGACTGCCACAGAGAGTGACCAGCCTTACCCTGCCAAAACAAGGTTCCTGAAGTCACCAAATCGGATTTTGGGTTGGGGACCAGGCATGAAACACTAGGCTTTCCCTTGGTCTGAGCCACTGACACAGCAGGCTCTCACACACCTCACCTTGGTGGTGAATGGTGCCACATCCAGTTGGTGGCCAGTCACTAGTGATGCTCCCTAGGGGTCAGTATTGGTCGTGTTTAACACCTTTATAAAAGGCCTGGATGAGGGGAGTGAGGGAACCCTTAGTCAGTTCATAGATGGCATTAATTTGGGTGGGAGTGTTGATCCACTGGGAGGTAGGAAGGTTCTGTAGAGGGATCTAGACAGGCTGCATCGATGGGCTGAGGACAACTGCATGAGATTCAATAAGGTGAAGTGCCGAGTGCTTCAGTCACAACACCACCATTATGAGCTTGGTGAGGAGTGGCTGGGAAGGATGAGAAGGATGAGTGGATGAGAAGGACCTGGGGGTGCTGGTCAACAGCAGCTAAACATGAACCAGTGTGTGCTCAGGTGGCCAAGAAGGCCAATGGCACCCTGGCCTGTATGAGCAATAATGTGGCCAGCAGGACTAGGGAAGAGATCTGTACTTGGCACCAGTGAGGCTACACCTCAAATTCTGTGCGCAGTTCTGGGCCACTCACTACAAAAAGGACATTAAGAATCCAGAGTGTGTCCAGAGAAGAGCAGTGAAGCTAGGGAAGGGTCTCAAGAGTAAGTCCTAAAAGGAGTGGCTGAGGAATCCGGGGCTGTTTAGCCTGGGGAAAAGGGGTGACATCATCACTCCCTACAGCCATCTGAAAAGAGGCTGTAACCAGGTGGGGAGCAGCCTCTATTCCAAGGCAACCAACGATGGTACAAAAGGAAATGGCCTTAAGTTGCACCAGGAGAGGTTCAGGTTGGACACCAGAATTTTTTCACAGAAATGATGGTTAAGGATTGGAACAGGCTGCCCAGGGAGGTGGTGGAGTCAGCACCCCTGGAAGTGTTCAAGAAATTACTGGAGATGGCACTTAATGCTGTGGTCTAGCTGACATGGTTGTGTTCAGTCAAAGGTTGGACTCAATGACTTTGGAGGTCTTTTCTAGCCTTAATGATTCATTGATTCAGTCTAACACTGCCAAGATCACAGGAGCCTTCTATATCAAAGAGAATGAAAAGAAATGCAAATCTCTGGGCTTCAGGGTCATCCCAATCCTAAAGATTGAGAGAAAAAGGTAATGGAGCTACAGTGCTCTGTGAGAAAGCGATAGATAAGGAAAATAAACTTAGTCTATCGTAAAATTTACGATAACTTTGAAATACATTCACCCAGACTGTTTAGCATTCAGCATCAATGCTGAGAGGATATAAAGGTAGGCAATAAAAGGCAAATTACTAAAGATGAGATAGGGGGATGAACACAAAGAAAAATAACCTTTTTAAAAACATGTTCCAGGCACTGTCTGCCTGCCTAATAAGTCCCTCTACCAAACCAGAAGAAATGGAGCAAATGTATCAGTCACCCCCTTGCCTGCAGGGTGGAGGGGAGGACAGTCCCACATCCCACATAAGCCCAGGCTTAATGCAAGGCAAACAGGTCCTGGGTGCTGGAAAAGGCAGTGCAGCCACCCTCCAGTTTGTACCTAATAGATTGACCATAAAAACCATAATGGACATGGAAATAATATTTTGGATTTTTTTTCTTTTTCCAAACCATCATTTTCCATGGAGATTCCTAACCAGGTTCTTTCTATCTCTGTGATCCAGCTGCAATCATCAGAATAAAAAAAGCTGCCTTCTGCATTCCAGCCCAGACTCTGTCCACTGGTTATGATCATTCCCTGCACCCTCGGGCCTCACTGCTTGACTTCTCTCCTATATATTCTCACCAGTTTTATTACAGCTTGTAGCCATGGCAGTCTCTGTTACACACTTGTAGTCTTATAACATCTTGGAAGTCCCATTCTAATACGGGACCCCTTGGGGTGAGGTACAGTAAAAGCAGTGAGAAAAATTACCATAGGGAGATTGCAGTTCAGATTCCCACCATTCTGTGTAAAACAACAAGCAAACATTCCAATGTCAACAGAAAATGTCCCTTTGCAGGAGAAAAAATATTTAATATTCTCTGGAATGTGTGACCTTGGGGAATGTTGCCAATATAGCTGCAGTCTCAAAGAGATTTTTATTACTGGTCACACTAAAAGATTAGTTAGACTGTTCTCAGAAAGGTCATGTGATCCATCACATTAATCAAAAATGAAACCCTAGTTTTTGATCTAGCAAGTACTTTGGCATCCATTAGTTTGCTGAGGGTTGACATCACTTTGAAAATAAACAAAGCTCAATGCAAGTACTAGAAAAAAATATATGTTGCAATATCCTAGAAATACCCTTTTGGCAGCACGCAGGATAATTACGTAGGATAATTCTTGTCCAAAGCCTTCCAAGCATTAGTGAAGGGATAGAAGATAAAATGGTGTGATCATAACACCAGGAAGCTACCCTAAAAGCAGAACTACCTGCAAACACCATGACCTTGTACAAGAGATGTAACTTTACATGTAAATATAATAGTAGGAACCCAGCTCTGAAGGTTGTAAGCAGCAACATACTTTCTGATTAGAAAATCACTAGCCGACTTAAGCCCTCCCTTTATTCCAGATGTGTGACATTGGTGTCACTTTGTCCCCTTGCAGAGAATCACGCTACATGATGTTCACCGTCATCTTCAGGAACAAAAGTTTGGCAGGAAACAGAGGCAACATGCCTGGCTGCTGGCAGCCAAGCAGGGCATCCCCAGGAGCACCAGCTCAAGCACATGCGCAGGGAGAACCCAAAGCCAGCACTAGGAAGTATAGCCACTTCCCCATGTGCCAGCCATCACACTGACTTCATTAAATAACATAAAAATGGGACCTCTCTTATTAGTTTTTGATATGTGTTTTGCTCTAACTTCAGTTATGATTTAGGCCACTTTAAAGGGAAATATTTCTTAATGATCTTCAGGTAGACTCAAAAGCACCTTAGCTGCAGCACAATGAAGCAATTAAAAATAAAATAAATGCAAGTAGAATTAACTTTGAAATAAGAAAGCTTCCTACACAACAAAATTAACTCACCCTACAAGGGTGTAATTGCCCTTTTAGAAATCAGAAAATATGCTTGCATGTATCATTTCTTTGATCATAATCAATGTGATATAAAATTGGACTGACAGTTGTATGAGGCGCATTTATATCACCTCTTTACATTTTTCCAGTCTTCAGCCTGCGAAATGCTTTTCTAATTCAGCATGAGAACAGGTATCGGCAGTGCATAGCAGTCTTCTTGCTACAAGCTCAGACAGAGACTGCCAAGGTAGGTAACACATCTGTTTTTTTCTTCTCTAAATACACAACTATGCTTTCCCTAAAGGAGGGTGGCAGCCCAAAAGTGGTCATGCTGTGATAAGAATCTCTTACAGTTGTGACACTTGACCAAAACTAAAACAAAACAAAATAACACCCCGGTGCTCTGGCTTACATATTTGTTACAGAATTTTTGCTGCTGAACATCTTCCAGTTTTCTACCAGGGTTGATAGCAGATCATATTCTTGTTGAAAAACATTATCAATTCTGATTGCTAAAAAAAAAAAAAAATCCATTTCTTGTGTCATAGAAAATGGTCAGCCCCTCCAAAGAAGTCAACACCAAAACAAACCCCCCTACACCCAACTCACATGCAGTAGTACTCAGATCAGAAAACTGTCTCATGCTCATCTATTCACAACATGACTGAACAGATGGTATGATTAATTCCACTGTTATATAAGTTTACCCCCCATTTTCACACCATGTCACATTTCTAGTAACAGCACTGTGTATAACATCTGAAAGTGTGTCAGTCACTTCGCAGTATTTTGCTTTCTCATGTAAGTGGAATTTCCCTCTCTAATACCTAATCCACAGAAATTGACCACCACTAATACTAATTCTTACAAGTAAATGGTGGGAGACCTTTTCTAAGAGAAGCACTGAGTGAATTCTTTCCATTTTCAAGTCACTGGCTGGTACTTGGAATAGCTATCCACTCAAGAAGTCACTACTTTCTCCTGTTACTGAAATATGATCTTCCCTTTCCAAAACTGCCTTCATACCAGGGCTACCATCTTCTCAATGTCATAGATTCATAGAAGAGTTTGGGTTGAAAGGGCCTTTTAAAGGTTTTAGTCCAAAGGATAAATCCATTTAGGGTTAGTCCAATGTCTAATTCAGAGACAACTCAGCTTCTGTGACCAGACTATCTGGACTAGCAAAAAAAAAAGGAAGTTAACATATTTGAAATTATCTCTCCATCACACCCTGTCCTCATACCTGGATGACAGCAAACACAGACTTAAATGCTGTCAGCATGTTAATAGAAACTGACATTCAGTTGGCAGCACATAGCAGATCTTGCAGGGGGACAGAACTTGTGATGATGATAGGACTGGAGCTGTCTTAATCATAAAAAAGAGGAACTCAAAGTGCAGGGACAGCATTAAGCTAATTAATAACCACTACAAAGAAAGGGGTGAAGTAGCCTGCAACAAACTTCACCATTACAAGCAGAGCATTAAAATCTTACCTTCCAACCAAAAATGGAAATATTCACTGGAAATCCCTGGCCCCAGACAGAGATTCCAGCAGCATGTAGTGGCCTGAACAACTGGGAGAGTCTCAGTTGTGAGATAAATCATATTTCCTTCAGCAATTATGAGCAAAAGTCTGAAGAGAGAATAAAACTAAAGACTCTGGATGTTTATGCATCTAACATACTGGAAATTTCTTAGGTTTTCTCAGTTTATATATATTTTTTCTTTTTATAGAAAGCATGGATGTCACAGATAGAAACAGCCATCTCCAATTACACCACACAACATGAAACCAAGAAAAGCACTGCTTTCTGCTTCCCTGCTGAATCCTCTGAAATTTAATAATGCAGTGGAAGACTATTGTGGTATAATACAGTTATTTCAGAATGCCTTACGTCTCTGAAGCTAACGGATTTCTGAGCTGACAAAAGTATGGTGCATAGACCACACCACGATGGAATAAATTGGAGGAGGGGAATGAGCCGTGCAACAAATGCATCGCTCCTAGATGCTTTTTTGCTTCACCTAGGGAAGGCTCTTGCCACCCAGGGAAGTTTTAATAGAGCTTGTCATTTCCTAGAAAGCATGACAGGGAAAACCCCTTGCATTGGTAAGGACAACTCCTTCACCAGAGAAGTTTAGAGGGGTTATTGCATCATTCAAACTGTATTAATAAGTTTCATTAAATTAGAATTGTGTAGCCATAGCTTCTGATATTTATGTGTCTCTACTCACTAACCTATAATATCACAAGATTTTTTTGCATTAATACTGGAAGTGTGTATATATGTATATGTATGTATGCACTTACCTGGTCCAGAGCTCTCCAGATACAGCCTGGCACTGTGGTACACAAATTCCTGTTCTTCCCCTGTGTTTATCATGGGCAAGTTTTTGTCACAGCTTCCTGGGAAAGGAACAGCCATCAGGCTCCATGTCAAGTGGTGAATGTGTGAAGCAGGAGGGCAGGACAGAATGCAGACAGATCTGCACCAGGGCATTACACAAGCTGCCAATGCCTCGCCACAACCTGGCTGACATAGCTGTGCTCCATTGCCATGATCCCATGCTCAGCTGCACACTGCATCACACCGAGAGCTCACCAGAACCTTACAGCATCCTGAAACCAGTGCTGACAGGACAAAGATATTTCAAGCCCAAAGGAGTCACACCTGACAGACTGAAGTCTATGCTTTGTGTGCTGGCAGAAGGGAAAGGGTATTTCACTTTGTATACTTTTTACCAAAACAACCTTTAGCCAGGTCTACTTATTTCACCAGATAAGCAGTCATTCCTGGAGACCAGCATGTCTCCAAGGAGGACAGCCCAGGGGAAGGAAGTATTTATATACAGGCCTGTCTTCATAGAGACACAAGCTCAATTGGCTCTTCTGTGGTGTCAAGAGAAAGATATTTCAGGAAGCAGTTGAGGCAGAAATTGACTTCCCAATTCAAACTGCCTTTTAGAGGAGACCTCTCCTCTCCTCTCCTCTCCTCTCCATCTTTCTCTGTATCTACACAGATCCCTTGCTTCAATAACTAAATACGGGTTGTTTGGTTGTGCCTCCATAATTTAATAGTGGCTGATCTCCCACATTAATCATCTGGCTTCTCTCTGCAGCACAGTTCTACCCTAAAAGAGCTTTCCATTTCATAAGTGAGACCTTTATTGGTCTAAAAAATTAAACCAGTGCCACTTTTAAGTCTTCCAGCTATGCCCATTGTCCAGCTGCATCGAACGTGATGTCAGAACACAGCCAGGGACAGAAGGACTTTCATCGAATGTGGGATACTTGGCAGTCTTGCACAGCTATTAGGAATGGAAAGACTACTCTGAATTTGACCTGTGAAAAAACCAGATTTGAAAACCAGTCATTATTACTGGGTCCTCAGGAATGTGAAAGCCTTTGTTACAGCTCCCTGCAACTCTAAGAAACTGGAACATTTAGCTTGTTCTTACATGTGTTGCATCCCTTCAGTTCTTTTGTAAAACTATATATCCATCATTTCAAAGTAGCTTTGCTGTCTGAAACAGGGCAAGGTAGTTTTGAATGATATAACCTGGTCTATTAGAAAGGTCTAATTTTTTATTATAATTATTAATAATCATTCCTTTAACAGATTATAAAACAAAAATGACAATTCAGCAACAATTCATCATACTTTATACAGAACCTGTTGATGCATGGTGTCACCTTCCCATTCAGATCCACAGCCATCTTCCAGATCACAGAGTTTAAGAATTACAGTGCACACTGGACTAAATTCTTTCACAATGTAAGGCACAACTACATGATCACAAGTAGTAAACACAAACACAGAAAATAGAACTTAAGAGAATAAAAGTTCAATTAAAAAGAAATAAAACCAAAACAGACTCATGCAAAAAATCTATCTACACCTACCAAGATGGTAGGATCCAGTTTAGAAGTACAGTACTCTGTAAGTAAAACTGCAACATAAGTCTTTTATAGTACATTACTTCTAAATAACAAGTAAAAACTTATATTTTTTCCATTTATATTTTATACAATTATACAGAAATTAAACTGTATGAACAATATTCACATCTGCAATAATAAACTGATCATTAAAAGTCAGAAAAGAGGCAAATGAGACCATGTAATTTGTGGCACGCATCCATCTCAGAACACCATTCATCAAGTTCATATCTCGAGTACTGAAGAAAAAAAACACGACCAAATGAATGGTACATTTGGTGACTGAGGCCATCTGTATCCAAATGACAAAGCTCCATACAAAATTGGTTTTACCCAGCAGACCATAATTATGAAAGCTTGTGGTTATAATTTATTTCCTGTCCAGCAGCTAGAGTTTGCAAGGTTGAAACTACAGAAGTTAAAAGATCTTAAGAGAATTTACAATAACTTGAAACTGTTAGATATTTTCAAATACACATTAAAAAAAAAAAAAAAAAAGACTTGACTCTTTTCCTTTTTGGTGATAAACTTCTGCAATTTTGGCATTCACTATAACTTTTACATAACATGACAGTGAGAAAACCTTGTTAAACTTACCTAATGTTTGAATTTCACACTGAGAGGTAGCTTAAATTAAATCTTATGTAATGGCATCAAATGGGGGGGTGGGGGATGTGACCTTTTTTTGTGACTTTTTTTCTTTTCTTACAAAAGTGACTATTTCTATACAAGCAGCATTTTGGATATATTACTATAAAAAATTCTGGTATTTGCTAACCCAGCGAGACATTCTTTCAAACATCCCTTTTGTGCCAGGCATCAGGCTCCAGCATCATACAATGGAGGACTCTGCCATAAAGCCAACAGCAGTAGCCTGGGCCTGCCAGCACTGACCTGTTGACATGTAACAATGAATATCCTTTCCCAGCCCTCTTTCCCCAAAGAAAAGCAGGAAATACAGATGAATTTGGTTTTAGTGTTAGGTTTCAGCCACATGGGGAGGGAAAATTGGAAAATGTGCCTTCCAGGCTCCTGCTTCCATACAACATTGATCCAAAGGGGTAGCAGGGCTTCATCAATCTCTAAATGCACAGACACTTCCCTATCTGCTGCATAGTGAGTGCGTAGTATGTGGAGAGCTACAGACAGTAGGCAGAGTTTATTACATTACCTAGTACCTACACTCCTCATTATTGTGAACTTAAGTGGTATCTAATGTTCTCTCTAAACATGCAAGCTTTTCTATTCAGTGTCCCTTTAAAAAGAAACAGAAAAAATACCCCAAAACCCACATTTTCGTGGCAGGACTTAAATACAATTATATCTGGTTTTGAAAAGTACATCAATTAGTGCTTTTGGAGAGGTTGTGTTTGGACAATAATTTTAAGCTTACTCTAAAATGGATGCTGAGGTCAAGGCTTCAAAGAAATGGACAACTGGCAAGATCCTTGCAAATATATAATTTTTTTCTCATTTTATAATCTTAAAATTGAGTTCTATAAAGATGTGTGTGACTAACATGGTTTTTGTTTATATGTGCTCTCAGATGATGATTGTGTTTTTGGTAAAAGGAATTGTGAGTGCAATTTTCCTTAGGGCCAAAAGTATACAGTGAAAAATCCAGCTGATTATAAACCTGCTGTCCAAGTACTACAGCTAACACATGCAATGCACATGATGCCTTTCCACTTACTGTAGATTCTCTTAGACAGCAAAAAGTGCACAGTGCAAATGACAGGGTTGTTTCCTAGCTCTCTGAGAATCTGAGAGCAGGAGGGGTGGTACCTGGAAGAGTAATTATCAGTTTCAACATGCTCAAACCATGATATCATTCTTCTTGGCATAATTTAGCTCCTATTTGAACTTAAGCTCCAGCATTTTTATGTCCATCACTGTGTACTGGCCATAATTTTTGTAAGTTTTGCAACAAGCATTTCTTCCCACTCCATGGTTAACTGACACTTAACAATCCAAAAAAGCAGTTGAGTTTTCCAGGTCCCTTTATGAATGCCACTTCTCCTACATCTAGCATGAGAAGCTCAATTGTTCTGGCTCATGTAATACAAACGTGGAGAGGTTACTTCATGCTTCTGCTCCCAAATCCCTTCTTGCCTTCACTAATAAGAAAGCTTTTCTAGTGAGGATTCACAAACAATCCTAATGGCCCCAAAGCCAACAAAAGTAGTTACTCATTGTTCTTGTGTACCTTGTGCTCCACACTCCATGACAACTTGGTTACTTGACACCTTCCAAAAACAGAGGCAAAAACCCACATTTTACCCTACCGCCTGGAATCTCATGCCAGAGAGTGAAGCCAGCTGAAAAATGAGATCCCTCTAAACCTCTTGCCTCTGTTGGAAGCTGCAGCAGAAAATTCCTTCTGTCTCTTCATCTCTAGACAGCAACTTTTCCTACTGTGACTCATTACTTCTATCCTCTTCATTCAACCTTTGCAGAAGGGGGAAGATTACATTAGTGAGTGCATGGGGAGAAGAAATAAATAACAGTGAAGCAGAGCCAGCTAAGCTCAAAAGCCTGCCACTGACCTCTGCAATCCTGTCTCCAGTACTGCTGACATGAGGCCAGAATGGAACAGTAGGATTTGCATTTGTGAGGCAAAAACACAATGGACTGCGGGTCTTTGACTGGGAAGAGAGATGCTGTCTCCAAGAAGTTAGAAGAACCTCTCCCCACCTTTAGTAAGACCATCCTTTACACATTCACAAAAGCTTTCATAGTTTGTTTCTGCCCATGAAGCAGCTGGTTTCTCACATTCTGCTCTCACAGCAGCTCTGAATGTGGATGGAGCCCACACTTCACTGTCTTATTCCTGATGCCATAGTAATGACTAGTAATCAAAGGCTGCTTGAGGATCCCACAAACCTACTGGTTTGAGTGCTGGTTTTGCCATTATTTGCTTCCTCTATAATGGCTGCTGCTCAGTGAATCAGAGCAATTTGCCTATTGCTAGAGGCTGTAAAAACACATCACTGTGCATCCTCCAGTTCCAGACTCAGTCTCTTGTGCCATTATATTAGTTTTTCCCCATTGTTCCTGTGTCTGCAGTCTGAAAAATCAGTGAATGAAAAATCAGTTGCCTGGAATCCTTTACTGTGGTAAAAGTCACCAGGCTTTTTACTTGGTTTTCCTGTTACTTAGATTTTAAGGCAGTAGAACAAAAAGCCCACATTCCTACTGAAACATGTCCATCAGAACAGTCAGACTCTGCAAGCACATTTGTAAATTCACAGCTTTTCACCTTCCACTTTCCCTTATCATGGGCCATTTTCTTGAACTTGAACACAGCTTCCAACCCGGCAGTGAAGTCATGTATTATAGACTCAGTATACCATCAATTTGTCAACAAATACAGACCAGCACTAAGAATTACAAGTACAAAAGAAGGAGAATAAGACTCAGCAATGGAGTCATAAATTCACTCCAGTGAAAAGCTGTAGAAACCAGAACCTACTGCTGCAGAATCAAAGCTCAAGCACGGAAGTTTCTACCCCACTGTTCCTCCAGATTTTAACAATGCTTCTTTCTACAAATGTGTGTTCAAAAAGCATTTCCATCCCCTAAAAAGCTGGTTATAGAAACTGCCCAGCAAAAAGCAACTTTCAAAAATCAAGCTGGTTTTGTCCCTGAAGATGAACAGCTCCACACCACCAAGGTGTGACCTGCAGTCAACCAACTGCACTGCTTCAGCAGCCTGCTGAAAAGGTGACTCTGCTTGTCTCTACACAATGGCACCCCAAAAGGATGAATTAAGAACAACCCTTCCAGAGCTTCTACCACTGCAGAAGTCTCTCCTGAGCTTTCACATTCCCAGTCAAAAGGCCAAAACACAACTGAATCTTCTAACCACTTTCCTAGCTCCCCTGAAAATCTCCATCTTCCTCTGCCTCATGTGTTCTTTAATCTTAGCAGAAATTGTGGGAAGTTTCTTCTTTCCCTCTCAAAATCCCTCCTGTTCTATGTGGTTGTCCTTCAACTAAGAATAGCACAAGGTTCTTGTGTGTTACACAAGAGTGAAATGAATCTAGGCTGGAGCATGATGTCACATCTCTAATTTTCCTACATTTCTAAAGTCAGAAAAACAAAGACTCTAAAGAAAACTTTTTGGTTTCTCTCAGTAAACAAATAAATCGGAAAAAAATTCCCAGAGGCAGAGATTCTGTTCATATTTTCTATTCAAAAGATTCTTAGGCCAAACAGTTACACTGATGAGAAACAGGGAGTCCAGAGGCTCTG
Organism: Rhadina sibilatrix; assembly: GCA_013400275.1. Classification (NCBI taxonomy): domain Eukaryota; kingdom Metazoa; phylum Chordata; class Aves; order Passeriformes; family Phylloscopidae; genus Rhadina; species Rhadina sibilatrix. The sequence continues at coordinate 1,122,739 of VWYO01028188.1, read as the reverse complement.
TTCATATGGAATTGTTGCAGCAGCCGTTTTGTTTTTCTTTTTTTGAGCAAGCAACTCTCAAGTTCAAACCAGAAAAGCAGATCAGTGTTTTGTATGAACCAGTTGTAGCCCAAACCCTTTTAGAGTAACAAGAACAAGTTACATCATTCAACTGGCTTTTGGGAAATAAGAACTGAATTTTAAGAAAACTCCTTGACAGTGCAAATATAGAATTTGCTGGGTAAGTTAAATGGGAATGTGAAACATAGAGATCTCTACTTCTGGAGTAGAGGCATGAAGTTTCTTCACTTGACAGTTAATCAAGACAAGACATTTTTTTATAAAGGAGACACTTCTTCATTCACATATCGAGCTGTAACCAGATAAAAGCAAACAAATCTTCATAATGATGACTAAGCTACCATCACTGTGACAGAATTTGATTCCTTGCCTCAGGAAAGAAGTAGAGGAATTCAGGACACAACCTTTTTCTCTGAACAGCTGGCAAAATTTGGTAAGATACTAAACCATTTGAGCATTTATTAGGGTATTTAAGACAAATAAAATATAAAAATTCCTAAATATTGGAAGGCATAACCAACCGCTGCTTAGAAGAAACAATCTTAAGGGTTTTGAAATACCAGATACAAAGGGAAGAAAAGTTAGAGACAGGCAAGCAAAAATGAAGAGGTGCAAACAAAATGACAACAAAAAAGAAGTCTGGAGCCTACATGAACTGTACAAGAAACTTCTGTTCCCAGTACAGAAAATATGAATAAATATTTATAGTCATATATTTTGGCCTCTTAGTTAGAGCTGCCTGGCTTATAACAAAGCCAGTTTTCCATTCTAAGCAGACTAAATCACATAACTAACATAACACTTCAGAGCCCCTGGTAATGGGGATCAGACGGAGTAATGGAAAAGTGAGGTTTGTTAGATGTAGGAGGACTTCAGCTTCTTTTACCAACAGCTGATGGAAGGGACAGAAAAAAAGCCCAGAAAAACTACAGCAGTTTCAAAAACCACTTTTTCTTAGTTTGATACCTAGCTTGGAAGGTCAGGATGCCCCCTAGAACAGCAGTGATCTCTCAGTGCTTCCAGAGTATGGGCAAGGGCAGAGATGTGCTACACAGCATTGTTTGTTTGCTTTTTAAAACCCACACGTAAGAGTTTCTTGAATATTAAAATGTGTCAACCAAATTCATAAAAGTGAAATGGATCACTATGGGATGAAATATCATAATGTATCATATAACATTGCTACAATGCCAGATAAACTTTGTCTCCTCATTCCTTCACACATACTCTCTCAGAGAGAGAGAGACAGACACACTCACACACCAACTATGCAATATAGTATGTGTAAAGATGTTCCAGCACCCAACTGCTGTATTGGATAAGGACTTGGATGCTGATTCTACAAGTGGGCAAATAAAACTGAGTTGAAGTTGAGTCCAGCCATTTTTCTCACTGTGGAGTTCAAACTTTAAAGAGAAAAATGCAAGAAACAGAGAGAGAAAGACCATCAGATATGCAATCAAATGCAACAATTAGTTATGTTTTTACAGCAACATTGGTTACATAAAATCCTCACAAGTTTTTGCATCTTCCTTTTTCTTTGAAGAAAGCAAGAATAAACTTCAATATCACATAAATGCTGTTTCTCTTGAACAAAAAAATAAAAGATAAAAAAATACATTGTTACTCCTCTGTTTAAACTTTATTTACAAATAACTGGATATTTCTAATCTAGACATAAAAGCTCTTTCCATGATTAATGTCAGTAAGCTATGGATGATCTGAGCCCATGTCTCACAAAAAAATACAATAATTTTGCTTGGTATCAACAAACATTTTAAAATATACTAGATTTTGCCAAGTGTTACAATCATTGTCCAAACTGAATAGTAGTCTGAGTGCTGAATGAAGTGCATCAACAGAAATAGTAAATTTTAGTGTAACATTTCTTTGTCACTCACAATAGCCAGTTATCCTTGCAAGTCATTAAAGCAAGTATCACAGACTCTGACAGGCTTCTTGGAAGAAGGAGTTAAGGCATTCTTTGCTGAGCACTCGGCACAAAAGATATTTCCACACTGTCTACAGTGGTGCTGCAAAAGAGAAGAAACATACATGCTGAACATCAATGGCAGAGCTGTGATCACTAATAGAGATCACTATTATGTCAAGTCAACTGTTAGCCAAATCAACTCTCAGGTTTCAAAAATTAGTCTTCATTTTTAATTGGCAGTTACATACCACAGAGAAGGTCCTTTGAGTAAATGTAAATCCTTTCTAAAGGGTATATGAGTAAAACATTCAGAAGTGCTGAGTCAAGAGAATACACCAGAAAATAGACAGGCAACTTCATCCTCTTCTTGAATTTGTTCTCTTGAACTTGTTCTGGTCACATGAAATACAGTCTTCTTATATATAATTACCTGCTTTCACGTTGAGAAGCATCCTTGAATCAAAGCATCAAGCAGCCTTTGTTCGAAGACTACCCAAAGAATATCACAAGAGTGCAGGCCAGGGGGAATCACCTAAGACTATACCAGGAAGCTCTGTAAAAATGGACCTCACAAATATCCCTTATGTACTTCATTGCCAAGTCGCTGGAGGGGTGCTCATCTCTGGATGAAGGGCAGATCCTGCTAGTTGATGTTAACATCTTGGCTGACCACAGCAGTTCTTCAAGGTCTGACTACAGACCTAAAACACATCCAGTTGTTTCTTCTGTTCTGTGTTTACAAATGTATAGTCACAAAGCACCAGATCATGGTGATGCCTCATATTCTCACACATACCTAATTTCAACCAATTTACATTCCTTTTATACCCATAAATTTAGTTCAGATTGATTATAAATATATTTTCTGTAAATATGCTTACAACATATTTTGCCTGCTTGCTTAGGGGATTGAAGCATTTTAACACTGTTTATAAACTGATGTTGTTAGAATGGGAAAAGAATCATGAATAAAGTAAGCTCCACGGCCATTATTTTTAATACACTAAGGCACTTCAAACAGTAACTGTATTCTGAGATGTCTTGAGATCACAGCACTATTCAGGCCATCTTCTGAAGTCCATATCCCATCTAAGAGTTTGAAAACAATGAAAAAAGAAAATTGCCATAGACACAGAATAGAACACACCTACCCTTCTCACTGTCACTGAAAAGCCTTTTCCACAGGCCATACAATTCTGTACCTCATTGTCTTCTGCCCACTTCCTGTTGAGAGCTTGTGTATGTTTGATCTATACAGAAGATGTAAAAAAGGCATCAGGCATTTAAAAAAATGCAGGTCTAATTTCCTCTAATATCCTCTATTTCAAGAGCATGCACTACTCATTGCAAAATAAAAGCACCAATTCTGTCATGATACGCAGGGCTTATGTTTGTTCAGAGAGGAAACCTTCCAAGCTTCAAAACTATAAGCAGATTTAATAACACACAGACAGAAGTATGACTCTCACACACCACAAACATAACACCTTAATTCCCTCTAGAAAGGCAACCCATCAACAATCTGACACAAATTTGAAATTCTCCTAAGGTCCCAGACAGAGAATCAACAGGTTTAATAGCTTCAAATCAAATTATACCTGCAATGACTGGTTTTCTCGGCCAAGTTCCTGCATTGCAGCAGTTGTATTGTCCAGCTTTTTCTTCATTTCTACAAGCTTGGCTTGAAGCTTTTCAATTTCTCCCTCACTTTTTATACACCTGAGGTAAAATAATAAATAGTAAGCTCAAAGCATTTAAGACAATGTAAACTGTGTGTCCTTTGGATCAATTGTCAGTGTGAGAAGTTACCCACATAAAATCCAGCCAAAAGAATCCTTGCTCTGAAAAGTTCTTGGATGCCTTAACTAGGAAAACATTCTGTTGTAACAATCAGTTAAAGACTATACTGGCATTGCTCCTAAGTATCTGCAGCTTCTCAATACCTGGAGTTACACCCCAAACCAGGGACAGTGCTGACTGCAGTCTCTTAACAGCCCTGATAAATACCCTATGCAACAGGACACTCTCACAAACCAGCTGCTGCAGATCAGGTCAGGAAAAGAGCAGGCCTTCTATCAAGGCCACCTCCCATCAGCTGAAACTCAGTTAACTGCTCAAAGCCAAATTTCAAAGGGTATTTTTCTGCCAAGCTGTAAACAGCTACTAGATGAGTTCAACACAGGGAAGGGACTGCTAAAGAAAGAGGATCTCACTTGAATTGATCCCATCCTTTTCGAAGGTCTGCTGCTCAAAAGTCAAATCACCAAGCTTGACAGTACCAACAAAAGTGTTCCCCTCTGCCTTCACCAAACACATCAGGAAATAAGGACAAAAAAGGCTTCCTGTCTCACAGGTGTTTCTTCTACCCTGGAAATCACTGCATTCAGGTAGCTCCCGCTGCCTTGAAAGGCCTCCTGCTGCCTGAAAGAAAAGTGCTCTGCTTACCTAAAACTTAAATATATTGTAGAGACAACAGTAGGACTGGAGAAGATAAGACTGCACATTTTCAGGAGGAAGAAAATGCCTCCTTTGTGAATCTCAGTCTATCTAACCCAACACACAGAGTAAGTGGGCACACCTAGGAGTTCCTATGCAAGTTCTATGTTACTTAAGGGGTCTCTTCCAGGCTTCTGGATGACATGGGCATGTATTTGAACTGAATCAAGGCATAGGAGCCTCAGAGTAATGGAGAAGGACAGTTAGTTGAGGTAAGAGAAAGTTCTCTCTGCCAGGCCTCACAAGGTTGACACAACAGATGGGAAGCCACAGCCTATATACCTGAAATCTCAGAGGAGCCCAGTGGATTTAGAAGGTTCTTACAGATGGACATAAATCTTTGAGAACAAGCACAGAGCTGTAGCTTTGGTGATAAGTAAAGATCCTGATAAGCCTGTGTTATTTTCTACACAACGATCACAAACAGCACAGTTCGTTCCCAAAACCTCTTGCTATGATTTGACAGGGATGACAGAAGGTTGCACTCTGGAAACTGCATCCACAGCCCAGGCACTACCAACACAGATTTAAATAAAGCATGAACATAAAATCCCAGATCAACTCAAACAAGTTTTCATTCTCAGTTCACTTAATTTCTCAAACTATTCTTCCACATCATCATGACCACAGCTTACCTCTCCAACAATGCTCTTCTCTCATCCTGATTATTCTGGACTGTTGCTTCCAAGACAGCATTGTCCCCACGTAAATCATCTGTCTGTTTCTCCAGCTCACTCACTCGTCTTTGACTGCTTTGCCACTCTTTCTTCATGGTAGCCAAGTTTTCATTCAGGGCTGTGACCTGCATGGTGAGCTTGGTCTCCTTTTCCTCATGTTTCCGTTTTTCTTCTTCTTTGTCTTTTTTCTCTGTGTGCTATAAAAACAATGAAAAAATGAAAAACAAGCTTCAAAGCATTCTTTCCCTATTCCCTACATTTAACTGAGGCAAATAATCTTACTGTAATAGAATCACTACTTTTAATCAATGTACTCTACTAGACAAAGCTGTCACCTCACTGAATTTTCCTATACTATTAAATGCCTCTAAGATTCTTCAATTTGTCATTCAAAAACTCATGTAAAGTGAAACTAAAGTCAACCCATTGCTTCTTTTCTGTTCCTGGAAGAATCCAAAGGCATGGTCACAAAACAGCAGTCTCATTCTCTCTAACATACTAACCAGTTTGGCTTCAATTTCAGCACATTCTTTCTTCAGCTCCTCTTCTCTCTTTTTCAGCTGATCTTTGACAGCTTGATGTTTTTGTTTCTCCTGTTCCAGAGTTGAATTCACATTATCTATTTTGCCCTGCAGTTCTAATTTTTGTTGAATCAATAGCTGGTTTGCATCCTTGAGATTTGTCACCTCCTGTTAGGATACAGAGTTCAAAATAAAAGTCGCAACATGAAAGTGTAAATGGACTTAAATTCAAAATACTGCAATCCTTTCCTAAGAGAGGATAGCAATAATTTTTAGTTTTATCACTGGAAGAAATGATGATTTTATAGAGCAAAGTATCAGTGACTTTCATGATCAAAGATTTTACACTTATATTATGATCAACATTCAATTTTAAAAATATTTTTTAATGCATGTTTCTGCTAAAGTGGAGAGGATGATCTGTTGAATTGTTTTCTACCATTCCTTGAAAAGATGCATCCATTGTTATTTTCTATGTACTGTTCTAAAATTTACTTCATATTTTTCTCTGGGTGCAAAAATGAGGTTAAAAACTTCATAATGACAATGTATAACTGAATGCTGATGGAAGAAAGTTTCTATTAGTCTTCAATGTATAAAAAATTACTCTGTTTTAAGCAAGTGGGATGATATAATGTCTTTACTTGTTCTGTAACTGAATTCAAGTAGAATAGTTCGTTTACAGAAACTATTTTCCTTAAAATTACACAGCCAAGCATATAGATACTAACAGACTAATAGGGGTGGACCATTTTCCATAAATCAAAATTCACAATATGAGTTAAAACCAAACCAAGGACAATGAAAAGAACATATCCTCAGAACAAGAGGATAGATACATATACAGATACATATACATCCATTCCTTGCTAGGAGATGGTAAACAGAATTTAACTCTTTAGAACACTTTCAATCTGATTGCTTGTGGGGAGATGAAGAAATTACTATTAAGTTGATATTGGAGTGCACACCTTTTACATCTTTATAAATTTTATTCTTTAGAATAGACATTTTAGGAACAACAAGAATTGGAATACCTTTCCCAAGCACAGAGTACTCGAGAGAAACAAAGCACAGACTTATACCTAAAAATTACAGACCATTTTCTAAACAATACAAGAGAACAAGAGAACATCTGAATGTCATAAGTTATCATGTTATTTTCTTTTTATTAGTGTATAGGGAACTGTACCTGTATTTATACTTGTGCAACAATTTAAGTGTGGTTAACACTTAGATGCAAATATAACAGCTAGTACATTATGGAAAACACAAACTGCAGCCTTTCAGGAATGTTAGTTTTTACAGAGACTAAAAAAACAGAATATGTAGTGTGTGGCAAGAAACAGTTTTACTGAAGACTTAAAAATTATTTCATTAAATCCCTCCAACTTTTACCCTTTAGAGAGCTCAACTGATTGTTATGATTTTGGAAGAGTTTGTCTTTTATGAGGCTCCTGACATTTGCCTTTTATGAGGCTTCTCCAACTGTGACTTTTTAAGACATTTTAAGAAACAACACTAAGGGAGTTTCAACTCTACCATGCATTCTTGAGAAGTCCCAGATGTGCCTAGAATATCTAGGAGAACTTCACCATCGTGATTCTTTTGGACAGCTTTTCATTTCAGAATAGTCAAGCAGGGGTATGCAGAGTGAATTTACAGTGGAACTGAAGAAAAGCCAGGACATACAATCCATCCTGAAGCTAAGACAAGTTATGCAGCCCACCTGGCTCACTAGGCCCTGGTGCTCAAGGATCATCACCAACCAAGACATCATTGCTGAGGAAGCTCAATAAAATCTGGATTTTGGTTTCCTTACCTGTAATACCAATATTTACAGTAACCATCTTTGCAAAGCCATTCCAGATAATATCTACTGAATAGGCACATATTTCTCATTAGATAACCAAACACATGAAGAAGACTTAGTTTATCTCAGTGTACCTACCTTCTCAAATTCTTGCTTGCAGGCTCTAAGCTCTTCACCCAGCTTGGCACTTTCTTTTTCAAGTCTACTCTTTATTTCCTGGAGCTCAGTTGTTTTACATTTTTCATTAGCCAAATCTTTTTCTTTCAAAATCTTAAAAGAGAAATAGAAGTGCTAGAAAAGTTACCTCTTCCAAGTTCATAAAATAAAAAACCTAATCAATCAAAAATATCCAGGGCCCAAAAATACCTGGTGGCTTTGTAATTATAGGGAAACAACTGCCATATATCTATCCGCAATAATGCAATTAGCAGCATGATTGCAGTTTTAGATTTAAAACTAATCATGTTTTTCCACCTGTCTAGCCACAAACCTGTCTAGAACAAATTAATAGCATATTCTGAACCAAATTCACTACAACTGTCTCTTTTTTAAGTCTTTTCACCAGAGGTTCAGCAAAACTGTCATTGTTATGCACTACAACAGTGTTATGCTCCCAAATTAGGGACGTAATAGAAAATAATAAAGGGTGCCCACAGGGAGTAGATGTAAAATCTCCTGTGTGGAGATTTCAAAAGGTAAAGGCATTTACCCTGTCATTCTGAAGATCCTGTAGCATTTTGGTCTTCTCACCCAGCTGCTGTTCTTTCTTTGATGCGTCCTGCTCCAGTGTAGATTTAGCTTTCTTCAGTTCCTGAATCTGTTGATTATTGCTAGCAATTCGATTCCTGCTGGAAACTAATTCTTCTTGAGCTAGAGCAAGTTTTTCTTCTGTGGACTAATTATAAAGAGAGTTGTGCAAGTTATCTGTCAGTATAAAAGTTTCAGATACTAAACAGCCACTTAAACATTTTCCAAGCAAAAAAACTATTATCTAGAGTGTAACATTTAGCCTCAAATGTTGACAGAGCATAGTTACAGAAACTTCTAGTTTACAAGGTTACCCTAAGCAAAAAGAAACTATGCCAGCATCCTTTCCAGGAACAAAACCTTACTGTACATATTCCAGCTTGCATCCTTACACAGACAAAAGGTGAAAAACATGCAGAAGGGCAGAGAACAAAAGGTAACCAACAAAAAGAGAATACACTTGAATTTCCTCACACAAAATAATTATATTATGTAGGCAAATCATCTGTTCTATAACTCTAGACAGCTGTTACTTAAGAAGCAATGAAGCTATACTTTGAACAGATTTCAAAAGTCACTCAATGCTACTTTTCACCAATGAGTTAATGAAGTTAGTGCTGGGACAAGTCTAAATTTTTTTTTTAAATTATGAAGTGAAATGTAGAAGATAAAAATGCTAATATCAGGATAAAAATGTTTCACGGTTTCTGCTGCATAAGCATTGTAAACACTAAGTTTAAATTTTCATTCAAAATCTAGAGATGATACGTTATTTGCTTCTCTCACCATTAGCTAGAAAAAGAACTTTGATTTATCTCTCTGAAACAGGTCACAAAATCCCAAGAAAAAATCCAAAACTTGCACCCAAAGACAAAGCTCATTCTGTTTGCTCACAGCAAAGTCAAACTTTGGGGGTTTTCTTGAGTTTCTGAAGGTTTTTTTAAACCTTCTAGCTTAGCTAAAGACTAGTTCCACTTGAAACAAACAAGAAAAAAACCCAAACAAACTCATCCCCCATTTCTCCAAAATACTGGTATTTTTTGGAAATTTTTGATGCTATGATACAGAAGGTAAGCTGAAATTTATTATTAGTATTAAATGTATTGCCTTCAGTGCAACAGTAAGGATTTAAATTCTTTCAAGACAAACTGAATTCTTTTTGAAGTTCTTGCTTAAATATTAATCAAGCCTCTTGTTGAAGGTTAGTGGTTTTAAAAGGAACTGTAGGCAAAATTTTCACTTCATTCAATTATGCATATGCTTTAGTCACTCCCATGTTGATTTAAAAGCTAATTCATTTCTGATGCCTCATGACCCTCCTTTGTAATATCTAAAGTATTTTGCTTGTAGTCAGACTTAATTTGAAACAGCAGTGATGGAACACTGCTGATTCAACAGCATTTTCAACAATCCCCATGACTCTTAAAAAGCTCACATCAGCTTTTAAAATTAATTTTCAGACAAATTACTTTACTTGCTTTCAGAAATATTAGAGTTTACTACTTAATACTTTGAAAGGTGTCAATTCAGAATTTTTTGTAAAAAAACCAAGAGGCTCTTTTGCAGCTTCAAGGTTTCAGTAGGGTGGGTATTTCAGAAAGCAAAATTATCTCTCTCTTTTCCACTGTGTGCAGTGGAATACCATATTTCCCAACATTGAGGAAGGTTAGGAAGTCTAGCATCATTATATAACATCTTCACAGGAAAACCCAACAGTCTCTGAAGTTTTAGAAATAAACATAGTAAAGCCACAACTTTTTTTCAAATTTGTTTCCAGTAGAGGAAATGTGGCTAGCACTAGATGAAGAAATTTGATGCAGTGGATAGTGACACCCACACAGAGTGGGTACTTCTCTCTCAACCCACCCCTCAAAGTGTCTGCACTGTACTGGTTATCTCACTACTTCTATACCAAGGCTGAGACAAGGTACACAACAAAAGAGGTTAATCAGTACTTATTTGAGTAAATAAAGAGAAATGCTAGGTTGACTGGTACAGAGTTTAAATAAATAAAAACATAAAAAAAATTATAGTTTGATTCACTACACCTTGGGCCGTGCCAGTGCAAATCATAGCACCAGCATCACAGCTGGTCCTAGCAGGGTGGTAGGACCTAGATTCAGTCCATCTACATGAAGTGCACAAACAAGCATTTGAGTCTGTGTGCTCCCTGATCCCAGTCCACAAGCATCAACATTAAATTATTCACAGCTGCTACCCTGATCTCTCTTCACTCCCCAAGAAAAAAAGAGTTTGACTGACTGTATGCAACTTAGGCTCATGACTTACAGAACTGAGGTCTGGCAAGTGTGAGTTTTGTTCCAGAACATTCACTGAATATATGCCGACAGCAATGCCAACGTTGGAGACAAAGAAACATTCTTTTGAAAACACATTAGAAACCAGGACTGACTACAAAAAGCACAAATGTCAAAACTCAAGAATACTTGGCAGAGCTCAGGAGATCAGATTCACAGAAAGTATTCTCACACTAAGTCAAAATCAAGGCAAAATAACAGTTTGTATATTTTTAGTAACTCTTCTATATTAAAAAATGCCTTTTTCACACAAAAAATTGTGTGACTACACACGCACACAGACAGATATTTGTATAAATATGTCTGTGTATATGCGAAAATTATTAAGTGATATTCTTTTTTAATTATATATATCATTTTTAATCAAAACCTACAGCTTTATTAACAAGCACTCAAATCCTACCCTAGTTCTTTTTCCAGTCACAAAGAGAAAAACGTTTGAAAGTTTCTGTTAGAGATATTTGCAAAACAAAGTAAATTTGCAGCAAAGAGTGATCATAAAATTATAACTCCATTCCCACTTCTGATTTTATACTTTCTTTTATTCTTTCTTTTTTAAGTTACAACACTTCTCCAGTTTCCTCTGCAGGCCTCGGAGCTTCACGGTTTGCACCTGGCCACAGCCGCCCGGCTCGGGTGCTGTGCCGCGGGCCCAGGAGCTCGGGCTGCCCGGTGCCGCTGGCGCCCTGCGGCTCTGCTCAGGCAGCGCTGGACCTCCAGCCGCAAACCCGCCCGAAGCGCTCACTGCCTCCGCAGCGCCCAGCCCGCCTCCAGCCACAGCCATGGATGCCAGCAGGGATTTTCCCAGACGCCAGCAGATGGTGCTCTGTGCACAGCCCAACTCCCGCCGTACCCTCTCAGCACCCGGACCACCCTACGGCACTACCAGCCTTTCGTGATCCATCCCCACGCCCGGAACCCTGACCCCGCCAATAGCACGGTGCCACACCACGTGAGGATGTTTAAGTTTTCCCTTCTAAATCTAGCATGTCATCTAGCTAGGATGTCACAATATCACCTGGCCATGCCTGTTCTAGACAATGCTGGGCTCCTGACTCAACACTGGAGTTGATGTCTCTGCAAAAAATACTTCACTGAAAGGCATCCAAGCTGACGCTACATACACACAAGTTTTAAAAACTTCTACCACGGCCTACTAAGAACATTAAGGCAAATCTAAAACTCAGCCTGCCCATCAGCTTTGGTTCCAAACTTCAGTCAAAACACACAGCTCTGGCTCAAATGAGCTACTTTTACTAAGTTACTTGCCCAAGGCAAAACATCATGCAGACAACTGATTTTGAATAGGCTGTGAAATTTTACTAGAAAGTTCTTCTGCCTTCAGTGGCACTTTGATACTCATCTTTCAAGACTAACATTGTCATTCTGAGGATGTCAGAACATGCTTTTTTTTTTTTTTTTTTGTGGTCTTCTAAGACAAGCTATCACTGCTTCTTTAGTTTAATGTTGCATTGAGGAGCACAGCCATGATTAAAGTTCGGCTCCCCACCTTTTCCCTCTTAAAAAAAAAAAAAAGTGGCATCAATCAGACCTCACTAATTCTAATTAATATATGTTTTTTACAAAATCTTTAAATCAAGCAAACAGCTTCCAAATTAGTACACCACTTCAGTACTTAGGAACACAATCTTCTTCAGCCTCTCTAGGCTCCACAGAAACTTACAAAGTTACTGATTGCTGATAAATCAAGTCACCTGATTGCTCATCTTAAAAATTGTTTCCCCATTGCCATCACCTTATTTCAGCTTTTTTGCATAGAAAAAAGGACTAGAGGTCATCAAACTGCTTTAATAACAACACTTACTCACAGCTATTTTGCAACAAGTGATACTTTAATGAAAATGATACCAAAAAAACCCCACCCAAGTTACTGAACACATCCTATACTTCTACAGGCTACTCCACCACCAAATGCCAATTTAAATGCATTGCAGGAAATAAACTCACAGTTATATATGTGCAATAGTAACAAACTGAAAGAAAGAATATGCTTAAACCACCACTGCTTGTTAATCATGGGGAAGTTCTCCACAATTTGACGTAGGAATTCAACCATGGTGCACTGAAAAGTAAAGCTTCAATAACCTCCAGGGAACCATGGCAAGTAACTTAATACTACAGAGGAGTAAGTCTAATAAAATGGCAGTGGCCTATATGCAGAGGTATTTCTCTGTTCCTTAAAATAACCTAAACCTAGAGTTCAGTCTCTGTGGCACAGTATGTCCTGGGACCAACTGAAGCTTTTGCTTAGTAATGACATGAAGCAGAAGGCCAGAAAAAAGGGCCAAAAAACACCTTTGCTGACTGGCTCAAGTTTCAGAAATACCTCTTTGAAGGCACTGCACACTAATACAAAATCAGGGAACTTCAGTTTAGGAATAGCAAAAACTTCAAGCATAAATTCTGGCACTTGTATTCCAGGTACGTCCATAAGCCTACTGTTTCTATTAGTTTGACATCTATTAACACCTAGAATCAGCCAGGAATACTCTAGTTAAATCATCTGGAAGATAGCAGTTACATGCTGGCAGACTTTGCCCTAATTAGCTATGCTATTTAAATTAGTTAAAAGCTACAGTACATAATAAGAAAAAGCAACATTAAAAAAATAACGAATATAAAATGAAATCACCTTTCACTTTGCTGCTGCAGAAATGCAAGGGTATTTCAGGTAAACTGGCAAATATTTTTGCCTTTAAATTAGTTTCAGAATATCCTTTCTCTCAGGGGAAGGAATTAAACAGCAGTAAATTCTATATATAGCAGAAGAGATTTTTTTTCTCTATACAGCTCTTGCACTGTTTCTTGGTCTTCAAAATGGATATTAACATCTGCTAAGTCAAATATGACATTAAAATGACTGCAAGTACCTTAAGGTCTTGCCTGGTTGCCAGCAACTCAGACTCTTTCCCATAAAAATCCAGCTGCAGCTTCTCCATGTTTTCTTTATGTTTATCATGGGCCTTCTGTAAGTCTGCTAGCTTGCCTTTCTCTGCTTTAAGTTCCTGTGCTGACAAAATAGACTGCTGCTGTAGTTTATTCTCCAGCTCTGCCTGAAACATAAGGGTAAAAAGTTGTAGTTCAAGTTATAGACAGTAAAGTTAGCTTAAGCATTTCAATAAAATGCATTTCTACTGAAAGAAGAGGATTCTGTCCTTCTTATGGAATAACAGTAACTTGATATTTGTGATTTTACAGTAACATCTTATAACTAACCTAACAAAATTTAATTCACAACAAAAGACTAAGTGAAACACATTAAGACCAAACATTAAAAATTGGAATAATGTTTCCAAGTGTGCTGGTGTTGGTTGAGGTAGAATCCTCTTCATAGTAAGCAGTTAGTATTAGGGCTGTGTTTTGGATTTGTTGTGGGAGCAGTGTTGTTGTCACAGGGATGTTTTAGCTACTGCTTAGCAGCACTCATACAGAGCCAAGGCCTTTCCCGCTTCTTGCACCACCCTACCACCAGCAAGAAATCCGGAGGTGCACAAGAATTTGTAGAGGGTACAGCCAGGATAGCTGATCCCACTGACCAAAGGGATATTCCATACCATATGACATCATGCCTAGCATCTGGAGCTGGCAGAAGAAGGGGAGGGAGTTTGGAGTAATGATGTTTGTCTTCCCACGCCACAAAGCAGCTCTGTGGTGCTGAGTTGATGGCTGGGTTAAACCACGACACCAAGAACTAATGTTTCCACAGGCTGTCTAAAGCACAAATATGAACACATTTAACAGTGCATGGCACACAGCACAACATTCCCTAGTGTTGGAAGACATTTGAACTCCTTCCATTATGGTTTATGAGTTTCATACTGTCAGTCAGATAAATTCTTCTGGTATAATATGAGAAGACTTGGTTTAAAACTGTCATGGACATTTTAAAATACTGAAGAGTTTCTCTAAAAGTAATCTCAAAAATTCTACTGCTTTACAAGAAAATGGCAGCTCTTTGTTCTCCTGAAGCAAAAAATCCACATTCAATCTAGCTTATTTTATCCCTTTAATAAAATTCAGTTCCTATGGAATCCTTATTTCAGTGCTGGTTGTTTTCATTATTGCTGTTGATGTTGTTGTTTTTATCTCCAACAGCATCTGAATACCTCACTTCTACATCCTGACCTTACAACTTCCAACAAGACTACAGCAAACAGAGTTTATCACAAAGTTATTGACATAAAAGCTTCAGTATTTATCAGAGGAATTTACATTCATTTTCTTATAAGAGTAAGAAAAAACAGTCTTACCTTTTCTAAAAGGGCAGTTTTTAATTCAGCTTGAAGTGTCTCACTATGTTTTTTCTTCTGCTCAAAAGACTCCTTTAACTCTCTCAGCTTTCCCTGGAGATGTTGCTCACTTTTTTCTTTTTCCTTCAGAAGACCCTGGATTTCAAGTACTTGTGCTCTTGCTGAATCAAGGTCTACAGACAACTGCTTAGAAATCTATATTCAAAAATATTAAGTAACTGTATATAATTTAAATTTAAATCACTATTTGTACATGCTGTCACATACAGAATCAGACCATCCCACAGTGCCGCTGCTGTTTCAGACCTATGTGGTTGAACACTGGCAAGCAGATTTTAAGAATTACTATAACACATTAAAACAATCTGTTATTCCAAATTTACTACCCAGATATCAACAGCATTCTTTTTCATCCATCCTAAATTAAGATCAGGCAACTTTTCTCACACCAACAGTGGTTTGGGCTCTCCTGCTGCCAACTCCACCATACACCAAGTTCATCCTTCTGCACTTTCCACTGAGCACCACGGCACTTCAGCTGAACAAGTGAGGAGCCAGGGAAGTAGCAGCCATAGTTACAGAGCAATTACCATCACACCTGCACACCCCTAAACTTCCTTCAGACAGTAAGCGTCCATCAGAGTCTATCAAACTATGTCCACTGATCAAATCTTTTCTGATCCCTTTAGGGAACAGAAGATGCCTTGGGTAAAGAAATCCATTAAAAGCAGATGTGTCCTTCAGGCTGCCAGCTGCACTGTATGGTCTGAATGCTCATCTTTGAAAAAGAAGTACATTTGGTCCTTATGTAGTCACAAGCAAGTGACTTACACAAGTATGAAAAAGCAATTCAATCCTTGAAGGATATCTGAAAATGTCCTGTCAACTCCATTGAGAACATACTGAATAAGCCTGAGAAT
Source organism: Rhadina sibilatrix (assembly GCA_013400275.1). NCBI lineage: Eukaryota > Metazoa > Chordata > Aves > Passeriformes > Phylloscopidae > Rhadina > Rhadina sibilatrix. Next base: position 1,106,983 of record VWYO01028188.1, on the reverse strand, counting down.
AAAATAGATCTAAGGATATGAAATAACAACTTTTATTGTATGGAAACACAAAAGAAAATGGGGACACAGTAAAATCAAGTAACCATTTCACTAATGAAAAAACCTGAAGGGCTAAAATCCCCTGCTACAGTATGTGGAGCACAGAAAACTAAGAAAGACTAAGACCTATATTTTAAAGCTTCACATTACACTCTAGGAAAGTTTTAGTATCACCTTATTTCAGTGCCAAAGATAGTTTACAATTTGAGAATTGAAACATCTTTATTTCTCATCAGGCCCAGCAGGTGAGATTGAAAATCAATCTTTTAAATATTTATTATTATTGGGTTTTAGATTTTTGAAACTAAGCAGACAACTTACCCCCTCCTTTTTCTCCAGTGAGTTTTTTAATTCATTCCTCTCTTTAGCTACAGACTCTGTTTGTATCTGAAGTTGGTGTTTTAATTCTTGGCATGATTTTTCCTAAAAAAACATAAGACAAGGAAATATTCCTATTAGCTTCTAAGACCATGTACAGAGTATTTTTGAAGGAGTTACAAATCCTTAAAAATATCATTTTCATTTTCAATGAAAAATCTTAGCTTCTCAACTGCAGACATTTTCAGCTCAAAACCTCTCGAACTTTAAGTGGCAAATCTAAGTCACACATTAGATACCCTGTATTAATAAACTCAGACAGGTGCCAGGGTTTTTATGATTAGGGGTAGTCTCCCTGTTTGAAGCTCAGGCTGGCACCCCATCTTCTTGATGAAGTAATAGGCTCATTGGTCTCCTCAGGATGTAAAATTCCCTCATGTTCTAAAACTCACAAGCAAGTACATTTGCAGACCTCCATGCATATACAACCATATGTTAAGCCCAAATACTACACATTGAAGACAGTGGAGAGCCTCCGAAAGACTACAGAACAAGAAGCAGAATCTGGACTAATATCTTTAAGTCTAAACTGGGGAGAAAATCCTTCAAGTTTTAGGAGAAACAAATCTTTAAACAGCAGTAACTAAGAAAAGCAAACAAAAGAGCTTTTCTTCAAAATAAATAAGTAAGAGAAAAATGTTCTTTTTAACTAGGAGATTTTTCTTAGATCAGCATAAAAGCAGCTCTGAATGGGTTCTGAAAAATGGTGACATATAAGATGAGAAGGGTAGGAGAAAGACACTCCTTGCCATGTCTTCGACAAGGGTGTCAGAACAACTGTATTCATATAGGGCCCATTCATATCACCAAGGCATAAGAGGTAAGAAAAAGGTGTATTTTAACCCAAGTAATAATTTACTTTCTTTACCATAATTAATAGGGTGCTCTGGTGTTCACGCACTTGTTATACTGTCATTTGTAAGACCTTTCTGAAATTCAAATAGTTCTAATACTCCAACAATACCTTAAGCTAGGCATTCCCCAAATGGCAGATGATGTTACTCTCTTTGCCTGCAGTATGCAGCTTTCCAGCAAGGCCAGACAAGTGCACAAGAAGTTCTATATACAAAGACTTCAGAAAGAAAATTAAAATGGTCTCAGAAAAATAACTTCTTCAACAGAACAGCTTTTTAACAAAGGCTCTAAAACTTTGTGTTGTTAAAATATAGTTGCTGTATTTTTTAAAAGGGGGACATTTGCCATCAAACTCTTCTACCACTTGTCGCCTCCATTTAGTTTCTTCACTGTGTTAAAGGCATGCAGCAAGAAGAAAGGATTCTGTCATGTGATATGAATGATGTTTACTACTGTAAATATCCAGGCAAAAATTTAAGGTGAGAAACATGTATGAACAACTAAAGATCCCAATTTGGTTTTCCTTACAGTAATAAATTTTCATGAATTGTCATCATATGTACACTGTTTCAAACAGAAAGCAAAGTCACTTTATCAGAATGTATATGCACCAATCTTCATGCCTAATTAAAAAATCTACTAACCATTTCTGCCATGGCTGCTTTTCCTTTTTTAATTTCTTTTTCTAATTCTTCCTTTCTTTTTTTGAAGGATTCAGAGCTTTTTGAGAGGTTATCTTTGGTATCTGTAAGGTCCTTTAATAGAGTGTCCTTCTCTAATTTCACTTGTTGCAGCTCTGATGTGGCTGCTTGCATTTTACAATCAAGTTCCTTGAGCCGTTTACTTGTATCTTGATTTGATTTCTCAAAATTTTGTTTGAGACTGGCATTTTCTGCCTCCTGCTTTGAAATTTGTTGGTTTGCTTGGTCAAGGGCCTCCGATTTCTTCTGCAAATCCAACTGAGCATTAGACACCCTGCAAATACAAAAGGATAAAACATACTTTTTTAAAGTTCTTTTTCACAGGTTCTTTTATATCCTTAAATGTCTCTATTTTCATTCATGGGCATTACATCTCTCCAGTTAAGATGAAACAGCAACCTCAGAAACTAGTTTGAGATGCTTCTTTCTTCCTCACCTATAATGAACAGAAACCACCCCTTTGCTGCTTATGCATAAATTGCAAGTTTGTATTTGAAAAAGGTTACAGAGCTATGAATATTTAAAAATGGACCTCGCTACATCAAACTCTCCAGATACTTGGCTGACAACAAGAACAGTGAATAAAATGAAGCAGGGTAGTTAATCACAGCAGCCAGTGATTCCTGTCAGACAACATGGCAGATGGAGTGAAAGACAAGAAGTGGGATACAACACACTTCTACAGCTCTTGTAGAAGAGGGGACACAGCACTTATTTATGACTTTATAAAATCACAGGAGAGAAGCAGAAAATTTCAACTCTAGTCCAAACTGCCCCAGTTTTATGTCTGACTTTGAAAAGTACTATAACACAGGAAATGCATACGCTTCTCTTGCTGCTTCAAGCTGTTTACTCAGTTCTGCTGTCCGGAGGTCTAATTCTTTAGACTGATGTCGCTGTTGCTGTAACTCCTGAAGAGCTTGGTCTTTACTGGCTCTAGCATCAACAATGTCACCTTCAAGTTTCTGAGAGAGAAAAATAAAAAGATAGAGCCATCAGAACACAACCAACAAAATAAAATTAGCAATAAAAAAGCAAAGTCATCTTAGCCTGTGAGTAGCATTAACTGTAGAAAGCGGTCACAACTCTCACATATCATCTACCTGTTTCATTACTTTGTGATTTATCTTTCACTATTTAGTTCCTGCTAATCACTTGCTCCTCCAGAACTGAGCTATTTTGGTAAAACATTCTGAAAGCATCTTTAAATTAAAGGCCAAGCAGGCATTTTACTGCAAAGTAATAGATAAAAAGCTTTACAGCAAAAGCAGACACAAACTACAGTGTGAAGAAATTCTCCGCTTGCCTGGAAGAGGTTTTTCTTCTGTTTTTTCCAAAACTACTTTTTCACTCACACACAGTATAAAGAACACAGGAGCCTTCAGCAAATGGGCACTGTTTAGACTCTTCAACATGCTGGCTGTTTTACAGGCACTTCTGCTTTCACACAGAGGCCATAAAACAAAGTGGCTATGTTTCTCCAAAAAATTTCCTGAGGGCTTTTTGTTTTCTAATTTTTTTTCTATTTTTTCAAATGCCACACATTGCACTGGAATAATCTCAAAGAATAGTGATGATGTCAAGATTTTACATAGAATTGCATTCCTGTTGACAGCATTAACAACCCTGCTCAGTTTCACAGTTCAGCTACCAGGAACCTCATAAAATCATACGCAAGCAAGCTCTGTATTTCTCCCAAGCATTTGTGTCTACTGGCTTCTTGTAAAACTTCAGCAAAAAAAAATGAAAATTAAAAACACAAATCAAAGTAGGCAAGAAAAAAACCCAGTGTCCAAACGAAGAGATGGAAGAACAAAATAATTATGCTGACAATGAAATACATGACAGCTTTAATTTTTAATAGCATTGGATTTAAAACTGTATACAGGGAAAACAATCTTCTATAGAGCATAAAAGCTAGGAAAAACACCCAACTCAGTCCTGAACATAAAGACTACTAACCTCCCCCAGAACAGACGGACAACACTGCAAAACCAGTTTTGCATTGTTCCCATGATCCCTGTATCATATGCTTTTGTGTGTAATGAATTTTGACTACTAAGATTTTTTTAAAAATAGTGAACAAACGTCAAAGCCCAAATTTTAAAGCTCTCAAGCACTAGGACTAATCCATATCCTTAACTGAAAATACTAGTATATCAAAACACCAAAAATTTTTGCAAACCTTCTGCCAGAATTATGTGGACTTTGAAATAAAAACTGATTTCAGAACTGGAATGAAAAACTCCAGATCAAATTAAGAGATGAAATAGTGATAAATGAATCTTGCTAAAAGGCCTACTAAAAGGCTTCAGAAATAAATTAAACCAGACAGGCATTGTTAAGCAGGGCTAGCCAATGTAACATATATTCCCTGCTGCAACTTGTAAAGTGTTTAAGTTCAAACTTGAAAACTAATTTTGGGACATATTCATGTTCCCTCACAATTATAACAATAACAATATCTAGGTGTAGCAGAAAGGTTGGTAGAAGCACACACACAGGAAAATGACAGTATAGTGGCAGTGCTGTAGGCCTATCTCCTTAGTGTGATATACTAGCATGGAAGAAGAGAACAGGATTAAATGGTGAATCAGGAAACATCAATGAGAAAGAAAACCCACAAAAGCAATATTGATATAAATCTTCCCCCCTAATTTGAGCACAGCTTTTACCACATGCTGCCCAACAGCAGAGATCAGTTTCTGTAAGTCCAGGTACGGTGTTCAATACAAACCTTAAGCTGTGCCTCTAGTTCTTCAGTTTTCTGTTCTAAAGAAAGGCATTTTTCTTTGTACTCTTTAAGACTGGCTTCCAGCTGAGTACAGTACTCCTGCTTGTCATTCAGCTTAGCTGTAACCTGATCCAACTGAGCGCTGACCTTATTTAACTCCTGGGTAAAACAAAAGTACAAAGGTTGTTACTTTTTAAAAACTTCAAAAATTACTGATGTCATATATGCTTTAAAAGATCTAATGTGTTCAAATTAAAAAGGAAAGTAATGTTTATTTTTTATTCTGAGGGGCAGGAAAGTGAAAGGGGAAACACAAACACACGCACAAATTCCAGCAGTAAATGGAAGAGTTACTGTAAGTAATAAAGGCACTAGCTCCTCAAATTAGTACAGGAGTAAGTAGAAAATAACGTTAAAAAACCTAGATACATTTCTTGATGTCTTTGTCATGAAATCAACCATCAAAGAGGAAACCAAATAACATGGAAATGCTCAGTTCTCCACATACCAAAGATGATTTGCAAACATTTTGTTCAACACAAAACAAATAAATTCTGCAAGAGACATGAACATATTCACCTAGTAACACTATGATGACAGCTACACCAAAGTTCACTGCTCTCCAACCAGGCTGATATATTTAGTTATTAATTAATTGTTTAATGGCTGCTAAAAGTTGTCTCCTGATTACAGCAAATTACATTCCCATGCTACAAAGCTATGCCATATTAACATCTCCCAGATGTTCTCATGAAGACCACAGCAGCACTGATTTTAACTGTGGAAATATTTGATTCAACAGATGGTAAAATGCTTCATTAGTATTAAAACACGTTAAAAAACATGTAATTTTATCACCAGCCTTTTGAGTTTTTATGTCAGCTGGTATACAGAGAATTATTTCTGAATACTGGCAGAGGATAGGTAATTTATCTGAGTCAGCGACAAGAGTTAAGAGTTTTTGCTTCTACTTAGTGCATTCTACAATCTTTTCTTCATAGCATACACACAGGAATTTATATAATTATAAATATATATAATACCTCCAGAACACCTAAGGAAAGCTTAGATTCTGAATGATAACCCTACAGCAAGGAGTGGACTCCCAAGTAAATTCCTTGCACTGTGAAATATATCTGCTCCAGAGCAGCAAAAGGAAATGAATGCATAAACATATGGTTAAAATATCCTAAATTATCATTTCCCAATGCTTATTCATATGTTTACTTTGTTTGTAAACAGACTATTCTTAAGCTTTTAAGCAGTTTTTAGGTAACATAGAAAGGTTATATGTTCCTTAATACCTGTTGCTTATCTTGCAGTGCATTTTGGGCAGTGTCCAGATGGTTCTGTAGATCCGCTCTCTGAGCAGCTTTTGATGCTTCTGCTGAAAGCAGCAATTCAGTCTTTGCTTTTATCTGAAAGACAAAGTTCATTTCACTAAAACATCTGTTTTACCATAGGTCATTCTAATTTTTTGATAGCCATCAGTAAGTTTAATAGTAGAATCAGGAGTATTCACGTGTTAGTATATGTATTTCCTTGTAGAAAAATGCACCTTTTCCCAAATGGGAAATCACAACCAGAATTTTTCCTCACCATAAAAGACAGAGATCCATTACCTGCACATCAAGTTGTGACACTTTCTCTTTACTTTCATTTAACTGACTGGTTAGTTCAGTGATGTTTGTTTCCAGGGAAAGCACACGATCTTGAGCAGCTCTTAGGTGTGCCTTTTGCTCCTGCACTTGCTCATGCAAATTCTCTTGGGCTTGTTTATGACTTTCTGATTGATTCTTCAGCTTCTCTAAAAGCTGAGTTACCTGCAGTGGGGAAAAAAAAATAAAAAAAAAATGAGAAGGCTGGAACAACATGTCCAAGGAAGTAAAAAATTTAATTTTAGTGTCCCTTATTACGGCTCTGCAGACCCAATGCTACCACATTTCTTTTCCTGAACTATTACAGTAAGGCTATATTGTACACAACACCAGAGTTTATAGAGGTTACCAGCTGAAAATAGAAGCAAAAGGGAATTGTCAATTTGGCCTTAATGCAGCAGAAACAAAATACTAAGAAGACGACAGATGCAGGCTAAACAGAATTCTTGCGCTGAAAGCAGGAATCAAACCTCTTTCAAAAATGAGTGAAACAAATATATACAATATATTTATTTATATATAGTTATAACTATATATATAGTTTTTTACAAGTATACACATATACAAATACATATATAAAGTTATGTAGTTACACAACTATTTGCAAGTAAATATTACTAGCATATGTAAAAATGAAATACATGAATTCCTTTTCCTGTGCTGATAACATGGAAGTCACCAAAACACAAGTCGTGTGAAATTTACAGTGAGATCTTTAAAGTAAGTTTTAAAGAAATGGAACAGTATAGAGAAGATTTGTGTCATATCTGATGAGATAGAAAAAAAAAAAAACAAAAAAGGAAACAAGATCCAATAATGAGAATGAACAAAAAGAAATAGATCTCAAAGTTCTTACCTGTATTTGTAATGCATGGTTTTTCTCTTGTAGCTGGTTAAGAACCGCAGTTTCTCCTTCACCAGCTTGAATTTTTGCATATAAGTCCTCTCTTTCCTTTTCTAGCAGAGAGATGTTGTCCTTACTTTTTTGAAGCAAAGCCTCAAGATTTTGAATTTTTTGATCCTTATCTCCAATTTGTCGTAGTACTTGCTCCAGATCATTCTAGACAAGAATATAATACTGTTTAATTATAAGGACCTTAAAAGTTGGGCTTAATACATAAAATATTGGATAAATTCATCAAACACTTTCCATGTATTCTATTCCAGATCTATGAATTAATTTATTGAAACTAATATAATTCCTGCAAGTCACTTTTAGAAAGAAAAAATATTTAGCATAATGAAACCATGGAACCCGCTTCCACATGAGGATGCAAAACTGCATTACCTGGGCTTCTCGGAGTTTTGCTGTGGTATTCTGCTGAAGCGTCTGTTGCTCCTGGTGCTGCTGCTTTGCCTTTTCTAATTGATGTTGCAATTCTGTGGAATTTGCTGCTTTTTCCTTTAGCTGAAAAAAAGAACCAAAACCAAATACCAAACAAACCAGACTAATGAGTGGGAAAAAGCACCATTCAGTATGCCAATTGTACTCAATGTTCATTCTAACTATAAAAGATTTTAGTGTAAGCGTGGATATTTAAAAACTTGTATAAAACCAAAAAACTATAATGCTAGATCAAAATCTATTCGAAGCGTTCATTACAATTAATCGATGAGATTCTATATCACAAGCAAGAACTATAAAACAATTATCAGGCACATGTAATTTAGTTCTCAATCTAAAACATAAGAAAATTTTAGTATGCTAAAAAGTATGCTTTTTGCAATAGTTGTTAAGATGTAACATGACTGATAATAGATACCTGTAAAACAACATTATTATTACTTTTTTTTTGACAATTTCAGTAGCAACTGTCAGTCATTATTTTAGTAGCAACTTCAGTTTAGCAGCCTCTCCACTTCTATACTAGTCAAGGCTTTGCAAATCAGCTACAGAAAAGTTTAAAGCTTTGACAACATACCACTCAGATATTTGGCCAATCCCCGTACAGTCAGCAGAAAATCAGCAATATATACAAGATATTCATTAAAACAAATAAAAATTAATAAAACAAGTGTTTTCTGCCCATCCACCCTGCACTGATTATTAACTATCAAGGACCTGCTGTGTCATGCTCACTTGTTCTTCATGTAGGGCTTTATCTTAAAAAAATACCTGCACACAAAACTACCCATATGGGCCTATGTGCACCTAAGTAATTTTTTTCATAAGACCCTTAGAAAAAGTTCGTAAGTGTAAAATGCACTTCTATTAATTTGTTAAACATCACAAACACACATAAATCTGTAAAGACAAGCAGCATCTAAGCAGATTTTGATAATTGTACTGTAAGTCCTTGACAGTATCAGTCAAAAGAAATTCCCATGAGAACCAACTTTATAAATTGCAATATCATCACCACAAGTGTGTGTAGAGACATATCACCAGAACCAGAACAAACTATAGAATTTGCATAAAAACCCCTACCTGCTCTTCAGCACGAGAAAGTTTTAACTGTAGGTCAGCCACCTGCTGCTCTTTGTCCATCAGTTTCTCACTGGACAGCTGCCTCTGCTCCTTGAGCCGCCCATGCGCTTCCCCTAACTGGCGCTCTGTTTCTAGGAGTTTACTGTGCAACTGCAAAAAAGAGTCATCAGTCACTCCTTCCATTCCAGCAGTGATATAGACTCAGTTTGTGCAATGTTTGTGCAATGTTTGTGCAAAGTTTTCATAAACCAGAGCAAAACAAGTCCATGACTTCCTGAAGTCATGTATGCATCTCCTATACCCCAGAAACACAAACCACATTAAAAAACAGCATCAACTGCACAGGCAAGAAGAGATATTCAAAAAAGTGGGTTGGAAGGACCCAGAAACATCCTCATTTATCTACAGGAGCCCTTCAAAACAAGTTTCAGAGATTTAACAGAAAGATGGTGATCCTTCAAAAGCATAAGGACTATCATGTAAAACAGCGATGCTCTGAGCCATCATGGCTTATCCAGTTCACCGACTGACTCCTGTAGATCCAGTGGCTGAAGCACCCTGCCATTACCTGCTCTGCTCCACTGCTTCCCACAATATACTGCTCTGCACTGCTAGAATATTAAGAATGTAATTTTTAGCTTGAGCTGGCTGCATCAACGGCATTCATTGCTTGCTGAGAAGAGATACATGAACAGTTACTGTAGGGTACACAGCAACTTGGTATCTTACAGTCCAGTACCTTCCAGCAGCAAATAGATGGATATGCTTTTCCAGCTGGACACAAACTTGCTTCATGATTTTATCAGTCATCAAAAACAGTACTGCACCATCTTCAAAGTGCAAGCATGGACTTTTACAATTCACTGTTCTAAAATGTGCTTTTCATAAAATCAGCTTAATCCACATGAAACTGCCACTATAGGTTCTGGGTTGCCTTCTACCTACTTCTACACGAACATATTCAAGGACACAATGATCTCTTAACTCAATGCAAAACCAGAGAATGTATCAGACCTAGCAGCACAGCAGAACTTCCCACATGTTGTGGGAAAGCTAGGAATGAAGCTTGCTCCCCTATGCATTTATGTCCAAGGCCCTTGAACCATTCACCTTTCAACTCCCCTTCAATAACCCCTACATCTTCCTTATGCTTTCCTTAAATTCATACTAATATCTATGCAAAAGGCAGCCCAATTTTATTGTTCACTGCAAGCAATCACTGTTTGACCAACTAGCTGCCTAGCAGAGCAGAAAAAGAAACCATGATTGTGATACCATTATACCTTCCACCCAGGCGTTAAGGAGGGGTCAAGCCTCTCTCCTGCCATCTGTTTCCCAAAGAATTTAACACTGAAGAACTTAACACTGAAGGGCCATCTGTCAAAATTTAGCTCAAACAATGCAAAAATTTAAAGGGTTTGGAGACAGGGAAATAAATCCATGACTTCACATCTTTAAAAAAATCAAGCTAAATTATCTGTACACAACCACAAAAATCATGAGTGAAAAGCTGTTTGGCATGTGGCCAAGCTGCTGACTGCTAACAGTGACTGTACAGTTAACAAAAAAAAAAAAAAAAAAAAAAGAGGTAGGAGAAAAGGGAGGACAGGGTGGAAAAGGAAAAAGGATAGGGAGGAAAGAGACCATAATTTCTCCTCTGGTAATGAAGAACATTTGTCTTTTCTTGCAGAATCACCAAATTATAAATATTTTCTCCTCACTAAAAATACAAACAAGAACTGTAGGAAAAAAATCTATTGAAGAAAGGGTGCAACAAAATAAGTATTGACTATTCATGGCTATGCTGATACCAGGAGAAAATATTTGGAAAGAGGGAAATCAGAAAACAGTATTTTACACTGGTTACTTTTATTATAGGCATAGTTAAGTATTTTTGAAGAACTTTAAGATGACATTTAAGTAAACAGGACCATAAAATCCAGGATTAACCTATGCTACAGAATGCAAAAAAAAAAAAAAATCATGGAAAAATACCTAGACTTTAAAAGATACAATCAAGTAGATTCAAGCTTTCTCAACAGAATTTATTAGCAATTAACATTTCCTCAAAACTGAAGGAGTCCATACTCTTGTCCATAACCTCCTCCTCCTATTGTCATGCTGGAACCAACATTATTACTGAAGTTGCATCCATTAAGATCACTTCTTCCACATCACCAAAATTCTAAAATGTACAAACCTAACCAGATATGCACCCATTCAAATGAATTTTGAGAAGATGACAAGTATTCTTAAAAAATGTGATTTGACTAAACAACTATACATATACCTCCATAAACAGGATTCATATTCTAAATGTAAGCTAATGGACTACATGCATAAAAAGGTAATTCCACTAAAGTACCAACTGAATAAATATGAGGGATTTAGTTTTCTCATTACAATAGTAACTGAACTCTTCTTTGCAGGAAGAGAAAGTAAAAGATGTTTATGCTTGGCTTTTCTTTTCTTTAATACCAAGTACAAAGAGGATTTTTCCTGCACTATTCTATTACTGTACAATTCTAAAGCACATGCTGAAGTCCAGTGGCTTGTTGAAGATTTCTTGCTTAGTTTGTCTTCCTTCCCAACGGAAGGAATGTGTCATGCCTCCATTTCCTTTCATAGGAATTCACTGAGCAATGCCTTCTTTACTCACTGTCCTCCTTCTTCATTTTCCCACCCCAAAAATCCTTCTTGAAAATGCTCTTTCAGGCTGAAGACAAATTTCAGCTCAACCTCTTGGCTATGCTTCTGTTGCCCAGGCAGACTGAGGAAATTTCACCAAATGCAGATTCCTACACAGATAACTAACATAATCATCTCTTCTCACCCTGACAGAAGAGTAATGGGAGAAGGAAAGATATTGTGGGGATGTAATACACACAATAACATGGTTTAGCCTATCACAGTTCTTCCAAAGTAAACCATACACAGAGAGCTTGCAACTTGATCTGTTTCAGATTTTACACAGGGTTGAAAACTCAGAAACACTCACTTTAAAGTAAACAAGCAAGATTAAAATTATGTATGTCATACTAACAAATAAAGATGTATTTTTTTACATCTTAAGACTGGACATGATTACTGATACACAAATACTTCTCTAATCTAACAGATTACTCTCCAAAAAAAGATAAACTGAATTCAACCAGCCTCAAGTTTCAAAATGCTCAATGCTATAAGAAAGTCCTACTTCTCTAAGTCATTTGACTAAGCAGAATAATAGGTTCTGGTGGGGGATGTATGCCCTGGGTGCTCTCCCAGCTATCAGCAACATAAAGAGAAGTTGTTTGTGGAGAAACACTAAAGAAGCAAGATCAAAATTTCACATTACCCTGGCTTTTCACATTAGGTATTCTCTACTATATTCACTACTCAGGCTTAAAGCAAATCACGCACTATTCAGTTCTAATGTAGAACCAAGACTCAAACCTCCTCAAACTTCCTACAGAGTAGTAAGATACAAGTGCTGGTTAATTACCCTCCTTCAAATAAGGAAATGTAAATGCATGTTCATAAGAAACATGCATGTGCGGTTTTTTAAGTTAAGAGATGGTTTTAAGGAACCATTCAAATAGGATGGTTTAGGAGGTTTAAGGAAACTTACCTGACTGAGCTCACTTTGGAGTTGCAGACCATGCTGCTCTTTTTCCTCCCTCTGCTGCTGGAGCTGTTTACATTCTGCCTTGAGATGCTGGTATTTTGTCTCTACTTCAGACAACTCTTCTTTAAGTTTCTGGCTTGCTTCTGCCTTCTCACCTAGCTCTGTCTGTAATCTCTGTATAGAGGCTTCAGATGCTGACAGCTTTGCCTGAAGCTGTTGGCAGTCCAGATCCTTCTGGTGAAAACTTGCCTGCACATTCTTCTTACTCACAGATATTTCATTGTGTTTTTCTTCCAGCTGGGTGTAGTCCTGTTCTTTCTTCAGCAGCTTCTCAGTCAGACTCTATGAAGAGAGTTATATAGCAATTCAAGTACAATTCTGCTTGTAGCTGTCCAACATATTATTCAAATTTCTTTCTAAGTGTTGATGCTGAACAGTGAAGAACTTGTGCAAAAACATTGTTAAAGAAAATATTAACCTATATCTTGCACTACATACATTGATTCTGGATCCCATACAGCACGCAGTTTCATACTGTTTTTCATATTCTCACATAAATTCACTTCCTCTTACTCAGAACACCACACAAACTCTATCTCTGTATCCTGAAAACTGATTTGTTTTCCCTGAATGTTCAAATTAACTTTATTACAACTGCAATTGCTTGGTGAAAACTTGAAAAGTTTTCCATGCTAGCTATCCTCTGGGCTACAGGCCCTTACTGGCCTCTGCAAGGCAAGCCAAATCACTTAACTACTGTGCTTTAAAAATGATGAAAAGAGAGTTCTGCTGGTCTCAGAGAACTGATCCTATATACTTATAGATATATTTATATATATCTCTGTTCTTCTCAGTATAGCTCCTGAAAGTATAAGAAACAGCCTTCTTGCTTGAAGTTTTACACGAGCTTTAAAAACTTTGCATCAAAGCACAGAAATATCTTCCCACATTGTAACTAAATTATAGATCAATGTTCATATCAAATATATTATATTCTACATATAATGTATTCTATCATGGAATTAATAGCTCCTCCTCCCTGACAGACTTTTCAAAGATGACAAACTGTTCAAAGTGGAAGCAATTTCTCTTACTGGAAGCTAGTCTTACCTTTTCCAATTCTAGGTCCAACTCCTCCAGGACCAAAATCCCTTAGCTAGCATTTATTTCTTATGAATAGCACCTTTCAAAAAGCTGCATAAAGAGATGGCTGTAAACTGCTTTAAGTCACTAAACTGAAGGAGGAGAAGCAGCTAACTGCTGCTTCTTCCTGTTCCTCAAGTGGTGTTTGGCATTAACTTGACATAGCAGAGGTCTCTCTCTTAATGTATGGTTATCTTACGCATCAATCTGTTTCAGTCCACATTGTTAATGAAATACCAACAGATTCAGGAAAGGGCTCTGTACTGTATAGCAACACTTCTGCCAAAAGCTTGATTCATTGTTGCTGGTCTGTGGAAAATAACAGCATGACAATTCTTATCTTCTCAGTTCCACATCTGATTTAGTGAGTCAAACAGAGTTGTCCTGCTAAAGATAGTTTCATTTACCAAATTTTAATTGCACCTTATTTTTTGCAAATGCTTTAATATTAGGTTACATTAAATACACCTTGTCCTTTCTTATTTTCCAAGGCTGACAAGGCTCCTGGTAAATGCATGTATGTAATGTCCAGCTCATACACAGTGTTACGTGCAACATAAAGCAGTACACATCTTTGTTTCCTGTCCTCCTTTATTTCCATTTTTACCCCCAAAATACATGATTTATAAACACAAATACCAAATGCAGCAAGCTCAAAGAGCTCTGATAACAGCTCTAAAAGAATATAGGTTGAGAAGTCTCTGGAATTAATTTCCATTTTCTACTATTCACGATGCCAGTAAATGGCCTGAAAAAATATGACTAAAGCACAATCTAAAAGGTAAGAAAATGGAAAACCAACTAAGAGAGCTCAGAATATCTTTCAAATTATGATTTTTAAGCAAATGTATTATTTCCAGGGGTATTACTTTTAATGTGTGTGATGGCAATTCTGCTTAATGATAGGTAAGCATAAACTGCAGCAATTTAAAATTTGCAGTCATAACAACCTAAAGAATTTCAGTTGTAGGATATGATGATCATTAAAATAAGGTGTTTGTTTGCACATTACATTAGTCCAATTGTTAAAAAAAATGGCAAAGGAATTCTCAACTTCTGCAAGAAGTTAGTCTTCAGTGCTTCCAAAGGCAATGTGTGATGTGTTCCCATTTTAATGTGAGCTGACAAGCATAGGAAATAATAGCATTCTCACCTGATTCTTCTGTTCTAGCTCTTTGACTGAACTTTGAAGTTTTTGCAGCTCCTGAACATACACAGCTACCTCCTGAGGTCCTTTGGCAAGTTCAGCTCTTAATTGGCTAATGGTAGCCTGAAAGGACAAACAGAAAAATCCACATTTAAAACAAAGCTTTCCATGAATAATCCAACAAAAGCAAGATGTCTGGTAGCAAAATAAAAATACATTTTCTATACAAATAAAAAGCCTAAAGAAAAAAAATCACCTGTAAACTAAGCTCAGAGCACCATCAGAAGTATCACTGAGTGTCATTTCCCAGCTGAGATTCATATATGTCCTATTTTGGAAAACAAAAATCTGACCCAATGCAATAGCAAAGGCCAGGTTGAACCCAAAACTGATGAAAATCGTAACGGATTATCCACTGATAATTATCACAGTTCTAGCCAAAGGTGAAACCTTTCCAAGTCATTGCAGTTACGTGGCCAAAATCTTGGCCGCTGTAGGGAGGGAAATGTGCTGGAAAAGGCTCTAGAAGCAAGTCTGGCACTTGATGCAAACTTGGTGTGTGACTTTTGGACACATCAACCCTTCAGGTCAGCATAATCAGAGGAACAATACTACCCCATTAAACAGGATCAGTAGAGAGCAAAATATATCAATGACTGCGCAGTATTTGAATACTGTAATGGAAGAAAACAAGAAAAGCACTTTAGGGCATGGCTGCCCTAAAACATGTTGTGTATTAATGCACTCATTTCAAATACACTATATAGTAGTGACCTTTATAAAGGCATTGTCTTTCCTATTCTTCTCATAAGCAGAGATTTCAGCACAAATGCATAAATACAGAATTCAAAAGTGAACTAAAGCAGAACAGAAGTAATAGACAATGACCATCCAAATTACAACCTTCCTACAGAAAAAGGACACCAAAGAGAACATAAGAACACAGTATATGACTGCATACAGTTAACTGACTTTCTGTAACGCTGTGCCTTACGCTGTTTCATAACAGAGCTGTTAGTTAAAACACATCCTAGGATCGGCCTTTTTTGACCAAACATTCCAGGATATTATCAGAAAACAGTATGGATATTTCATACTGAGAGAATGTAATGCAGAAATGAGCAGAAGCTTACAAAGGACACCACTGCAGCCTTTCCAACTAGAGTCATAATTTAAATGCATAAAGGTCCATTTCTTGTTCACAATTCAGTAAGACCATCCCGCATTTCTTTCTTGAAAGGGAAATACATCCTGGGTAAATATTCAGTCCTGATATTTTCTTGCTGATATGTCTGTATGAATAATGAACCATTAAAAAAACAGAAATGCTTTTGTTTAATAACATCTTGAAATTGTCTTGATATGACAGCAATTTGCTATAAAAAATTATATGCTTTCCAAAAATTTACCTCAAATTTAAGTCTATTAGAAAGCAGAAATATAAAATGAATGGACGAAAGACAGAAAGAAGAAGTCACAATAGCTGTAGTAGGCACACTTCCTCAAATTTGTTTTGTAATTATTCCAGTGTTTCTAATGCCTTTGCTTAGTTGGAGGAGGAAAAAAAAAAAAAACACAAACAAAAAACCACAAGTCCTTGCTTTATTAAATTTACCCTCAATTTAGGCTACTAATTTTGTTTATTTCTTTGGGCACTCAAGTTAACAATCAAGCCTAGGTGCTGCATTTAATTAAGTATTGTAAGATACTGAAACAAATCCCAGTAAACAGAGATTCCTAGCAATGTTTAGCTTCAAAGCAATGCAGCTGTTTCCATAACGTTTACTATGCAGGAGCCGCTATAGTGAAAACCTAAAGAAAGGAGCCACTCAATATGAATATTCATCTGAAAGATGTAGATGCCAGTTTCAGGTACAGCTCTGAAAAAAGGTATAAACACCCAACAGATTTTGGTGACACTTGTAGACTATACTATCGTTCACATCCCTCTCCTGCAGTATTTGAAGACACTCATATAGGGCTAATATGATTTTTTTATTTTCCCCCATAATGAGCATTTATTTACCTTATTTTAAAGATATTCATTTTGAAAACCAAAATTAATACATATATCCTCAGCCAGCCTGTAAAAACAGCCAAGGATGGTGTAAAAATCACTTTAAACTTTCAGACGTTGATGTGGTCTTGAAGAGCAAAGCTGAGATGAAACATGGCCATTTATGTCAAGCACTGCAGCCAATGTGTCAGTGAAGGACTTCCAGCTCTTATTTTCTTATGAGTAACACTTAGCAAAACTGTGTTTTATCAGGAGCTGTTTGAGACAGTTTGAGGAGTAAAGCTCTTCTTAAAGATCCAAATCTGAGATGCTGCATCCCTTTGTCTCTGTTCGTATGGAAGTGGAAGTGATAACTGACAGAAGAGCAGAATAATCAAAACTTTTGGAGAAGTGAGAAGATCCAACTAAGAAAGATGCTTTTTCATTATGATTAATTATTATTTTCCATTTTCAGATGATTATCATGGCAAAGCTAGAACACACATCTTTATGTATGATTATTACCTCAGAGTTAGCCTGCTCTGCCTGCAGGTGCTTGCACTCATCTTTCAGCTTTTCGGATTCTCTTTCACGTTCCAGGGTCATTTTATCCATCAGTGTTTGAACTTGGACCAGCTCTTTTTTTAGGACAGCCACGTCTTCCACACCAGGCCTTTGTAGCTGAAAAGTTGTGAGCAGTGAGTAACATCACATTGGCAAACATGCTTCCAGTGTCAATATAATTTCTAATCATCAATTTATAGACAAGAAGACATATTCAGTACTACAGTAAGGTTTAAAAAAAAAAAGATTAAAAAAAACCCAAACCACAGAGAAGTGTTTATAATTCCCAAAGGAAAAAGGACTTAAGGGCTAGTATTTAGGTTTTGTCTGCTAAATTTTGAACTTGCTGATTAATTTCAACCAAATCTAACAAATAGAAAATTGCATCAAACATTTAATTTTTGTAACTTTTATGTAGGTAGATGGCTAGATACAGGATACTGTCCCAGTCTTCAAGAATTATTTCAGAAAATCACCACAGACAAAAGGGCAGCTGAAGGTAGTGTCTTGAAGATACTATCAGATATGGCTCTCATCAAACCCACAGGTAAAATCTGTTGGTAATTGCATCTCAAGCACCTTAACATCCCTCAGCATGAAACAGTATGGAGGGAAAGGAGAGGGATGGCAACCAGGAGCACTAAAGAAAGCAGAGAAAAAGAGCGTTGGCATATTTAGAAAAGATAAGGAAAGGGAAGACAAGAAACAACTGAACAGCAAGGAATGGATAGGTCCAGCATCTGGGCAAGGAAGGTCAATAGGCCCTTGAGGGCAGTCTGCTACAGGGAAGAAGGGGAAAAACAAGTCCTGCTTTCTAAGCGGTAGCTGAGTGGGAGAAACCAGTAAATTTCTTGCACTACTGCTTTAGAAGTGGCCCAGCTTGCTGAGTCGCTGGGGTTGCTTCCTGGAGCCATGGCTGAATATAAAAGTCATCAGGAGCCAAAATCCTGGAATACATAGACATTGGTATTATCAGCCAAATGCAAGAGGGACAAGATTAACATAGGCGTGATGATGACAGCTGCCAGGTTTTCAGACACCATGTCACAAAATATCTCTCTGAGCACTTCTTAAAAATCCAACTGCCCAAGGGCAGTCAGAGCGTAACACCTCATGGAAAAAGAGTGACCTAAAGATAGCTGTGGAAGTCAGCAATGGCATGCTTCAGGTCTGTGCAGCACATCTATATGCATAATGCACTGCAGAAATGCTGAAGGGTAGAGCATGAAACAAGAAGACTATAACATAATGCAGGGTGAATTTTAATATACGTCAGAAACAACATATAATTTCTCACTGGAAAAACACTAAAAATGCAGATCAAAAACAATGGTACTCTGAATTTTTTCAGCCTACAAGCAGATATCTTCAAGTTCAACAGTGTTTGACTGCTTTAAAACTGTGTTTGCAAATATTTAAATAAACCCTTCCCTTGATCTGAAAACAACAAAAACATTAAGGTGATGTGAATACCAGCTCTGTCTTTAAGTCTTCTACTGTACTTCTCTCTTTCTGCAATTCTTGTCTCAGGTTCATAATTTTCTGTTCTGCACCTTCCCGAAGGCTGATTTCTTCATCATACTTTGACTTAAGATCTAATAACAAAGAAGTTGAATAAATGATCCCTTTCACAAATTACACAAGTAAAGAAAATCAGATCACATGCTAATATACTTACCCACAATTTCAGTGGCCAGTTGTGCTGCTTTTTGCTCAAATAAGTCTTTCATTTGCTTAATGTTAAAATTTTCTACTTGGATCTCCTCTAGTTGCCGTTCTAATGATTCTATTTCCATAAAAAGAACAGTATTACTTTCTAGAAGAACTAGGACAATACAGTTCCTCATACCCATAACTAACACAAGAGGTGAATATGTAATCCAAAATCCCTTAACACCCAATCATCTTAGCAAAGTGAACAATTTTACTGAAGTTAAATAACTGCAAGCATGATGTCACTGTTACTAGTAGAGTACTCTGCAGGACTAAGTACATATTGGTTTTCATTGGTCACAAATAGCCCTTCAGATCACTGCAACATGATGTTGAATTACAAGCCCTGAACTGTAATTAAAAGCATTAATCAATATCAGTCAGATACTTTATGTACAAATAGGGAATTTTTTATTCTATGAGTGCCTCATGGAGAAAAACAGAAAAATTACGGGTCTTCAAAACAAAAAAAAAAAGTTCACTGTTTTCTTTGCTAGCGACAAGCACAGAAAAACACTACTTAAAACCATCACTGAAAAACGCTATAGGTTATATAGTAGAGTGTTATAGTATATATCTGACTGCTTGAATACAGGAAATGATCAAAAATTGTTCAAAATGTCTCATAAGAACTGCTTTCAGATTCAGAAGAACTCCTGTTTTGCTTCTAAAAATTTCAAACCCTAAGCCCCTGGAACATTTCCCCAGACTATTGCTTAACAAAAATAGCTCTTACTAGATCTTACAATGAACTTTTTTTTTTTTTTTTTTGTAACATTCCAGCTTTCTAGCTCTTTAACTTACGAAAAGTGCTAATTTACCTAAAAGCTAAACCAAAATAAATTCCAAAGTGAAGAAATTAATATAATAAAAGGTTAGCCACCTGTAGATGTAGCTGTTGTCAATCCATCAGATTTAGAATCCTTAAGAAAACAGAATAAATGCACCATTAGACAGTAGGAATAAAAACTACTACTTCCAAAGTCCATCCCTTTTTTGGAAAAGACATGGAAATAAATACTGCACAGCAGTATAAAAATACCTGAATTCAAATGGTTATATTTGGAAGACTGGAAAAGGCCAAGATGACCACTCATTTCATGTATCACTACATTATTAAGGTTTCCACTCGTAAGACTCCAGTAAGAATCCCCTCCCCCTCCCTTTCCTCAATATAGAAATCTGTCCTAAAAACAGAGGTTATAGACATCAAGAAGTACATCCTGAGAGGGAGTTTTGTCAGAAAGCAATTTCTGAGGTTTGTAACTGCATCTAAGCAGCTCATAGTAATAAAAAAAGCAAGAGCTTCCTTTAGGGCACAACACACCACAACTTGCCTTGCATTATTTTTTGAGCTCAGCTGGATACCTATGAAATACCACTGCTGTTTTCCATAAGTTCTTACGAGAAATACTCCATAGCCTTTTCTCATAAAAGATGAAACATCACATTCAATTTACTTTCTTTAATAAGCTGAGTTCTGAATAAGCTCAACAGAAGGAAAAATCTGAACTGAACTTGTAGTGAATCGTATGGAAGAATCATTATCTATTCTGACTTTGTTCTTTACATTTATATGTAAGTTACATTGTGGAGAGATAAGTAGCTTTGTTTTCAAGGACATGTCAATATTTAAATTACAGAACTAACTAAATCAGGCCACGTGCCTTACAAAAAAGGTTTTAATCTTCAATGTCAATGCTGACGATAAACCTGCTTCAAGTATTTTAAAGCAATTACTTGCTGCCGCTGCCCCTGCAATTTCTCAAGTTCTTTCTTCAGCTCTTCTGAATACCATCTCTCCTCCTGAGGGCGAAAATGATAACAAAAAACAAAAAAACAAAAAAAGGAGATGGGGAGAGAGACTATAAATTTGGTTGCTTAAGACAGTGGAACACTTCAATTTGAAACAAAGAACCAAGGGCAAGTAAAATACATTTCCAACCTTCAGTGAAGCTTGCAAGTCTTGGACTTCTTGTCGGAGCAGTGATACTTCATCTCTGAATAAATATATCCACGGAGTGGAGAAAATTAATACACAGTGGTTATATTTTGTCAATTACATACAAGTTGTAACACATGTTAAGTAACTGGACTGATAGCCTTGTACTACATAAATATAACTTACAAATTATAAATATTTATTTTTAGATTTTTTTAAACTTGGAACAAATCAGATTAATATCACTTTGCACATCACTTGAAAAATGCTAAACATATTAAATGGATAAGAAACAGATCTGAAAAAAAAGTCTCATGAAAACAGAATGTAAATCTAAATCAGAGCATCAGCTCAACCACATGAGTTCAGAATGACAAAGCTATGCATTGGAACATTTAACTGGTTTGCATGCTTTGTACAAAAGGGACAGGTTTTTTCTCCTTCACGTCCCATATCATGTAAAGGAACACTGCTAAGTGTCAGTATGCTATCTTACTCCTGAAATATGCAGTTACATAATTTTTCATCCACACAGCAATTCAGTATGCTCCACAGACACATTCACTTAATGGTCTGAATATTTAAAGCCTTAGAATTTTAAATTCTCAAATTTCATGCTTAAGCCTCCAGCCACACAAGAATACAAGATCCAAGGCTATAACTTACTAATTGATTCACACAGCACCCTTCAAAATCCCAGGTCTCCTTACAGAATTGCACAGCCATACACACAAGGATAATGCTGCGTTACTGAGATACAGCCACTCCAAATCAAGAATACAAGGGTCAATAAAATAATGCAAAAATACTCTTTCTTATCATTTGTACAGTGTTTGCCACTGTACAAACACTGTACAGTGTTTGTACAGTGGCAACTCTAAGGGTTACACAGAATTTATATGTGAGGGTATCAGTGCCAGCAAATCCTCTCTGTTTTGATACCATACAATTTTGCTGCTGGTGGTGTGCATTATCCCCTCCTCCACAGATGTTCTTTCAAATTTTCTCAAATTTAGGAGAAAAGAAATCACTAAAGCAAATTA
The DNA here is from genome assembly GCA_013400275.1 of Rhadina sibilatrix. NCBI lineage: Eukaryota > Metazoa > Chordata > Aves > Passeriformes > Phylloscopidae > Rhadina > Rhadina sibilatrix. The sequence continues at coordinate 1,085,035 of VWYO01028188.1, read as the reverse complement.
TTCCTTAGCTAAACTGGTGAGGAATAGATTCAATCTACATTAGCATATTAACATCAGGTCAGGGTCATCAAGTAGCAAGTGAAACATGCATTTGAACCAGTGGAGCAAGAACTCCAAGGTGAAGCAATTTTAATGACAAAACAAACATGAGATATTGGGAGATTTACTTTTTTCAGAGGAAATTTTTGTTACATACACATTATTCTGCCTGTGTGATACATTTACTAGAGGTTTGTAAATAGAACTTTACTGAGGCAGGTGTAGCTGCATTCCAAAACCTGTACATTTGTTGTGGCTGGAGAAGAGGGAGCCACTTTCCCATCAGTACAAGTAAATGAGCTAAGATTCAGATCTAAGATTATAAATAAAAAGTAGGTGGAACAGTTACCTGTATTAAAGTTAGGATGAACATATACCAGACCCGCAATACAAAAGCATTTAAAATGCTCTGGTCTTCACAATAGATTGAAGGGTTTGGGTTGGACAAAGCTAGTTTGTAATAGAGGGGAAGGTGGAACGGAGGAGAAAGGGATGGGTTTGTAATGTAAGGAGCCTTCTACAGCAGTTGCTTTGATATCTTCAACAAAATTTTGCTTGATCATTTTAAAATTAAACCCAAATTTAGTTTAACCAGTGGAAAATGCATGGGGGGAGGGGGGGGGGCAGATTAGTGTAAGGGATCACTACAGGCACTGTAACTTTGCTTTTCTTTCCTGTCACCCTAATCCTCACCAAACCTCCTTTTCTGCTAGTGCTGTAACAATCCCTTCCTCCTCTCAGCACATCTGAGCCAACCATCTGGAAAATCCTTAGTGCCTTTTCATTATGGTCTACTCAGTTTCCCACTTGTAATGCCAGTGCCTCCACCCTAGTACTAACAGCCTTGCTGAATCACCCTGGGGGGAGTTACATGATTTACTCTTGGAACTTATTCATCATAGTTTACTGGGCAGTGGGAGAAAGAGGAGACTATGTAATTCCCAGTACTTAACTTATCCTACTGACTACATATGGAATTTCATCTCCCAGTCTTGGTCCTAAGAATTACACATAAGCTTCACACATGGAGAGCAAGTGGAGTAGCTCCCTGCTGCAGGCTGCAAGATTTCTTTAATATGAAATTCCAAGGCTTGGAAAAACATATTTATGTTGAATGAGAGTTTTCTCGAGCAAGCATGCAATGAGTAGCATTAAAGAACGCCATACTAATTAGGAAAATATAGCTCATGTGTTACACAGTGGCTCTCACCAGACTCCCTTTATACCATCCCTGACCTTGTCCACTTTTCCAATTATGTGAGAGGAAACAAAAGTACTTGTCCTTAAACTGTCAAGAGCCAGGGGAGAAATAACTAAATTTCACCAGCCAACATCTGGAAATTTGGAAATTTGCAGGCATACAAGTAAATATTTCATAAACTATATAAACAATGTAGTTACGACCATTAATTTCTCCATGTGAATGCTATTATCTTACAAAAGTATCACTTCAGGTCTAAATTGAATTACTCCAAAAAGACTTAAATCGGGCATAAAAAGAAGAATCATTCATTCCTGAATAAATGTGCACATCAGAAGCCCAATATGACTTCACTAGTATTCTATCACTTTATCTCGTATAAAGCCCCAAATTTGATTTCTTTTGAGGCAGCAGCTGAGAGAGAAGGCAGCTATCCACAAGGAAGGAGTCACCCAAGACTTCTGCTACTGCTAGCTCCTACTGGCTTGCCAGCTTTGCTCAGTACTGGGGAGATACAGATCTGCATTTGGGTAACAACTGAAACATGTTATCTTCCACACTCTTTTCTCACCAAAGAACGACCCTCTCTTGAGTTAGTTACATAAATATATGTATTTCTTTCAATATAATTATTTGTCACTTGGGGTTGCATTTCTGCTTGTGACAAAACATTTGAACTGTTTACTTCCCAGGATCAGCAGAGGCCACAGGGTCATGTGCTGCATACCTCTGTGCTGCTCACTCTGACTCTGCTGTGTACAAACCAGGGGAGTCTGGAGGAGTGTAACAAAACAACACCATGGACTGCTATTTACAACAGCGCAAAAGAAGCACTGAACAGAAAAATAATTAGCAGGAAGCAAGGGGAAACGTATGGAAATTTTACCCCCAAAAAAAACCTTCCCAAATCAACTCAGACTACTCAGTTAAACATTTCCAGAGGAAGTTTCATATTATCAGTTCCTGCTACATACTGCTGCTCTCAAAAATAAAATTACCTGATTTAACAATACAGTTTTGACAAAAAATTAAATAAACTAGTTAAGATTTCTGAAGATCAGCATGGAGTTCCTGAAACATAGGAGAATTACTGGCGTACACAGAAACTTCTCAGATTTGCAAATAACTAGGTAATAAGGGAAGCTATTTAGGCAAATACTAATATTGTAATTACCTAGTAAGTACCCTAATTAACTAGGGACAAAATTGGGTTTCTTCTCTATCTTTAGGGTTGTCCTCTCCACTCTCAGATGATGATATTTCGGCTCCATGTCAGAAATTAGGAGAAACTCATATTTTTTCTGCCACCCTTGTAAAAATCATTCTGGTCTGCAATACTGCATTGTCTGCTGAATCAGAAACAAGTGGTTTAATATCATAAACACATGTATCTGATTTTCACTTACTGTCAGATCAGTATCAGACAACGTAAGTTACAAGCTGCCTTTTAATTCTAGCTGGAAATGGGACATGAAGATTTAAATACTTGACTGCATAAAGTTCAAATTAATAAAACTTCAGTGTAACTAGAAGCAGCTCAACACCAGCACAAAAGTACACGCACAAATGAGTACTGTTTCACCTTTCTGGTGATAGATGACCTTCCCCTCCATGAGTTGAATCAATGCCAGAATTATGAACTGCTTCATAGTGCTTGAACAGCTCCTCTGCTGATCCATGAGACTTCATACATAGAGGACAAATAAAGCCCTATTACAAAAAGGAAAAACAAACAAACAAAAAATATGAGCCACATTTCTTTTCTATCTTTTTTTAATACAGAACTGTAAATTTTGTTTGCACATTTAAGAAGTAGTAAATGCAATTTTGAAGATTCATACTAATTCTTTCATGCTCTAATTTTGCAATTAAAAAGTTAGAAAATGCCTGCAAAAGGCATATTCCATTATTCAGTGAGGTTTTTCTCCCCAACAGCACTACACACTAGCAACAAAATTTTATTTAGCAAAATAAAAAGGACTGTTCTGCAATTTCCCTCTGCCCCCAGCAAAACAATTTTCCATACAACTTTTCATAAAATCACATTCTTATTCCAAATAGAAGGTAGCATCTGAAGTTTGGTCTTTAAAAAGGTGATATAAAGATTCACTCTTAAGCACAGTTATTCATAAACCAATTATGTCCATATTGAAATCACTGGTTTTAATATGGGCCAGACAACTAAGAATCACTTTTTACCTTTCATATCATTAATTGGCAAATGTCATTCAGATAAATACCACATCAAGAAAATCAGATCTCTACAGCCTTAAGAATCAGAAATCGTCCATCTTCTATCCAGCATGTATACTACAAGCTTACCAGAGTGGAAATTTAGCAGATCAATGCCCTCGTTCTACCCATTAGCCCAAAAATGAAATCAGTAAGTGTTATTTTCCTCTTTATGTATCTCTAAACATTTGTGGAGTGTCCAAGTTGCCACTTACCAGAAGTACTATCCACCTAATTTTTCAGTTTATTACATCTTGTGTTGACTGCTGGACTTCACACTGGCTTCTCATTCAGGAGGTTATCATGCCAACTCTGAGCCCCATCCCCATCTACACCTCAGTCCATAATGCCGCACAGTAGCAACACTGAGACATTCCAGAGTAAGAGCTAAAAACCTCCTCTCACATTAAAGACTCCCTATAATTCCTAGCAGTGCAAAAGGGACCTCATGTAAGTAGGGTGCTGGTCCTTAAATTTCTTAATGGCCCCTGTTCCTTAAATTCATTTTAAACATGCATTTTTACATTATGTGTTATTCTTAAGTTTCTTATGCCAATACAAACTGTAGGGTACTCCAACATTAAACCAAGGCTCTCATCCAAGATGAGAGCATCCTCTAAATGGGATTATCATACTTCATCTTGCACAGGCTCACATACGATCTATGAAGGACACAGGAAAAGTTTTGACACTCTTCAGCTCTTAACTTTGCATTTGGATGCTAACAGACAAGCCACAACACTTTAAGTACTAGCACAAAGTGAACATATGGAATGTGTATGTTGATAACCACAAACAGCACTCAGTTATTAACCTGGCACTTATAGTATTTTGTTTCACAAGTCACTAAGAATTCAACAACATTTACATGCTTTTAACCCAGGAAAACTACCATGTTCAGCTACTCAAATGTAGGCAAAACTCTAAACACAGCCTTCATAACTTCTATTATTTATTTAGTGTTTTGGAAATTAATTACTAAATATAGTTGCTTGTCAAGTCTACTCCATATCATATGGAAAACTAGTTTTGTTACAACTAGACCAAACAAAACAGTGTATTCTTTCCTAAGCAAGAAACAGATATTTAGCCTTAAGAATCATTTATTTATTTGCAGAGTTGATCAACATAGTTTCATTCCAGATTAAACCAAGCTAACTAATATATATGTACCGAAAATTTGTTCAGCTACTAGGTTCCCAGTAACATTTTTCTGATACAATTAGCATAGGATGCCAGTGAGAGTCACTCTGAGTGGAAGAAACAGAGCCAGTTTCCTGGCACACAGCAAATGGCAACGCGGTTGCCAATGGTATGGTTATAGGGGGTCACAACATACAGAATTGGGTTTTTTTCTGTAAAAAGCTAGTATGCTTTATACAGAAAGCAGTCAGTTTCATACAATGACAGTGCAACAGCATACTTTTGGGATGAAACTCTACTAAGTGGTTCTCAGTGATGTGTTTACTTTCCCAGTGATGGTAAGGTCTTCTGTTCATAGAGAAAAGCATATGTTCCTCATAGTTCCAGTAAGCACATCTAGAAAGAATGGGTGTAGAAAATTGCTCTGGCCTCTCCTTCCTTTTGCCCTTTATCTCTTTTCATTTAAACAGCAAGATCTGTTTCTTTGCTTGGGTTTTTTTTTTTTTTTGTTTTTTTTTTTTTTGGGGGTTTTTTTTTGTTTTTTTTTTTTTTTTTTTTTTTTTTT
>VWYO01028188.1:1060811-1079814 GCA_013400275.1 Rhadina sibilatrix | reverse complement strand
GTGGTTTTATTGTGCTTGGGATTTATTCTGTGCAAATAGGAGCCCTAGAGAAGAGGAAAGAATAGATTACATGTGCAACTAGCCCATCCACCTAATTTTTATTCATCTCAATTATTGGGCAAAGCCAGCCAAGATTTCCCAGGCAGGCAGGCAGATAGATTTGAAGGCAAGGCCCACAAGGACAAGGGGCCAGAGGCAGAGCAGAGCAGCTGAGCAAAGGGAATGTGCTGCAGTTGTGAGCTTGCAGGGTGGGTGGGAGCTCTGGGGAGGCAGGCATACTGTCATTGCCAGAGGGGGGAAAACATGGACAAAACCTCCTCCTCTTCTTGTTAGAAACTGCCTTCCTCTCACACAAGCAGGGATAAAGTGTGCATCACTCACCAGTCCCAGGTTCTCCACCAGCACTGTCATGATCATGGCTAGCTTCAGTTTTGGGGGATCTGGCACTGTGGGAGTCAGCTCTCACATGCACCCTTAATATAATGCAGCTTTTTCTAGAGGTCTGACACACACGCTGTAACAGAGTGAGCCATCACCCTTTGGCAACAAGGTGCCCTAGCCATGGGAAATGTCATCTTTCCTGTACAGAGGTGGGCAGGAACACCAGCACCGACAGATGCAGGCAACTACCACTCATACATCAGAGCCTCAAACTGCACAAACCCAGGAACCAGCTGCACCTCACAGACTCATAATATCCAGTGTTGACCCTGATGTCAGCAGCACTAATTCAGTTCTCTTTAGAGTAGAAAAATCAGAATCATCAGGATCTTCCTGGCAGCAGGTAGAAGTATATAAGTTTTCTAGATCTGTAACTGTGACAATTTTGTTTGGGAAATTGGGTTGTTGGATCACTAATTTTATCTCTAAAAAAAAAAATAAATTAAATACAGCCAAATAAAAAATATCTCTCAGTATCATCTTGAGATGAACTTTGTAAATACATTCAAAAGTGTACTTTACTATTCTAAAGACAAACATGTAAGAAGAGGGGCAGAAATCTGATGGTCTGAGATGCCTAAATTTAGTGAACACTTCTGTCAGTTTGCAGGAATTTATACCAGGTCCAACATATTCCTACATCAGGTTTCATGAACATTTAAATGAAGTCTTGGATAAAGAGGAGATTGCATAGCTACAATCAAGAGATGTAATACTGGTCATCACAGCCTGGGGGAGGAGCTGAGGCATCCTTCCCAGTCAGCCTGCACCTAGATACCTTAACTAACACACTCCTTTACAGAAGAAGAAAGTTTGAGAGCATTTTCAATTTTGGTTGGCTTCCTTTTAACATGTACTTAGGGACTAAGTGTGTTATGCATAAAGCATAAGCATAAAGAAGTGAAAGGTATTTTACATTCTTCATTTATTAAAGCAAAGACATCACTTAGAGTGATGCACCCTTCAATGCTGCACCAAAACTCCTGATTCCCCAGCTGATGTTTCTAATAGGGTTTTATCTTTCACTTTACACAGGAAGGAAAGAGCCTAACAGAAGTTAAATTATGATTACTTGGGTTTGTTTTTATATTTTCTCACCAAGAAATGACAATTTATTGAATTCAAAGATTTTTGCAGATGCCTGTCAGTTTCACAGAAAATAAAAAACAAACAACAACTAAATGCATCAGTTTTTACCAGGAAAGAGTTCTTGAGACCACCACAGAATTTCTGAAGCAATACACAGAAGTAACAGCAAAAAAAGAAAAAAAAAAAAAAAGGCATTCAAACCAAACCCCAATATACATGCACAAATAACCAACTAGGAGACAACACACAATTTATATCTCAAAATAGCCCCCGACCCAATAGTGCAGGCATTTCAATGAGAATGAGTGAGACTCTAAACTTCAAATCCCAATTTTCTGATCCCAAGGGAAACACTCCTCTTTCAGGAGGCCCATGAGCCATGCCAAGCATCCCACGCTGTTTGCAGTAGGATAGGCCTTCCTCAGTGCAAAGACTGCAAGACACATGGGTTTCAGCAGAACAGAAACTGCTACACAGAAGTTTTGTACGAAAGCATCTTGACTCAGTTTGAGCTGTAATGCCAAATTTCACCAAAGATCTCAGACTCCGTGAAAGCACCAGAAGCTTTTTTACTTACCTTTCTCAAGATAGACTTACAAATAAGCCCAAACAACAAAAAGCTACTTTTCCCCTCTAATAGTTGAGATTTACTGTTTGCAGTAATAAAGTTAAGCTCCTCCTTAAACCCATTCAAGGTAAATTACTTCTTTCTTTAATATTTGTATGAATCATTAAGACAGCATTCTTTGGGAGGTATGTCAGGATACTGAAAGCAACATTAGAAGGAAACTCTTGCTACAAAAACTAGCATGGGATTTGGGTGTTGTGTGCTAAAATAATTTACAGAGCTATTAACTATTGGAGGAACTTTGGCCTACAACATTGAAACACAGTGCCCAGCAAAAGCAGGGCACAGACCCACAGGCAGACAAGTGCACAACCAGACCAACTGCAGGCTACCATAGAGTCCTCCTGATCCTCACATGATTTTAACCTGGATGAAGAAATAGTTTATGTAACAGGAAAACGAATGTGTAGGACTGAATGGTTTCTGCCTTCTCCTTATTTTACACTGTAGCTCTAGGGGTGATGGGGTTGGCTGTGTAAAGAAGTACTTTGAAAATATTGAAAACTTTTCAGAATATTGTCTTACATTTAATGATTTATTTTCATCAGCTGAAGGCTCCTAAGTGAGTTTTAAAAAAACCCAACATTTACATGTAGATGTCTACTCCCCAACCACTTCCAATGCAGAGCTATTCAACACAGGTAATGGAGCAAGAAAGTAGTCATATGACTGAACAAATGTAGGGTCAGCATAACAACTCCCAGGGCCCCATCATCAGTAACTGGAGTCTGAGATATTCAATCTCTCTTCTTCTGCCAACTGCCCTCCTTTTGCCCTGAGCTTTAATGAAATGGTCTTTTGGAGCTAATATGAAATTAGTTAATGAGTGAGAGCACAGCTTACTTTACTCAAAGTTCCTTTTTCACAAATTAAAACTGTGGCAGTTATGTGGCAGACAGATGACACCCCTTGAAGGACAGTTCCATGGGGAAAACAGTTTTTACAGGATGGAATTCAGATGTGCTCAAATCCTTGGAATCCAAGAAATAAGGCACCTTATGTTTTAAAGTCACAGCCATAGCAACTCAGCTTTCTTAGCACCTTCTAGCAATATCTGATGATAGTGTAGTCAATCCCATTTTAATACTGCTTAGAATTGAATAAGTGGTCCCATTTAGGATGTTATGATTGCTGCTGATCTACAGCTGTGTGTGGTAGAGAGCCATATAGCACTAATAGCTTCATATAGCACAAGAGCTTCATTTACTACTGCCACACCTTGTGTTTTTATTCCAGCACTTACACCATGAGTCAAGCTTAGAGAACCATGTAATTTTGGAAAACATTTAAGAACTGTGGTAAACAAAACAAAACAAGAGAAGAAAAAAAAAAAAGAACCTCCACTCCAGAGAACAATTTCAGGATAACTGACACTTTTACCATATGGAAAACACTCATGACTATTCTACTATATACATGCTATAGGAGAGCTTAGCCCAAACCAAAAACCAGGACACACTTTAACATGCTTGGCATTCACATGACTAGGTTTTAATTTTAAACAGACTTGAGTATCTAAGTTTCACCACTAGCCTTTCAGAAATACCAGGCCAGCACCCCCAGCTACAGCCTGTTTCCAGTGAGCTGCATGAACAAAAAGCCAATAGCAATGATTGAAGCCCAGGGCTGTAACATCTTCTGGTCATGACCTATGTTTGCCCATCTCTCAGAATCCAGATTACATTAGCAACTCTCACACAGCTGTACTGGTACAATAAGTCCAGCATGTTTAGAAAACTGAAAGTAAGCTCATCATTCATGTTTCTTCCACTGCAGGTGAACCTCCACAACTTTCCTCAACACAAGATACACATCTTCACCAGCACTCAAACAGTAAGTCCAAGCTAAAAGCTAGATATTCTCCAGTTACACAGCAATTTAAACTCTGAAACATTTTATATGATGGAAGATCAGAAACTATATATTTAGGGCCAGCAGAGAGAAACATAAGCAGTATTTCAGAGCCAAAAGATGTATTAAGTAGCTTCTAGATTGTGTTTTCCAAATATGTATCAAAGCAATTAACTGAACCCTCAGGAAGTTCTCAGAAGCAGATTAAACAGTCTGCCTAGATGGCAAGGGAAAGACTACATTTCATAATTATTTCAGAAGGCTTATATATTGAATTAAAAAAATCATGACATATTTTAAGTTAAAGAATAAAAAAATTAGGTCACTCCTTTTATATATTGCTAAAAAGAAAATACAGTTGACATTTTTCATGTCTTTCACCAGATTTCCTTTCCTCTGTGTTTATGTAAACAGTAAGACGACAGTGGCTTTCTCAGATAACATCTCTATTTAACCATTAGAAAAGTAGGTTAAAAGGTCATGTTGAGTATAATTAAGACCTGCAGTCCATTTTGATTTTACAAGTATTTAAACTTCTGGACAAAGAAAGTAAAGGTATATTTATATAGTATTTTATACCAGAATGTAGAATTGATTTCTTCCTAGAAAAGAAGCTAGATTCTTCCTGAGAAGAATAGAACCAACATAATTTCTAGTTCAGTTCTCTTATGTTTTTACTGCTATTGATGAGTAAGACTAAAACTGTGTCACAACCTACAAGACAACATTTTGTCATGAATTAGAAATTCTAATCCGGTGGGATCTCTATTTCTTAAAGAAAAGTCATATTCCATGGCCAAGTCAAATCAAATCAGTATCTCTAATTCTTAATTCTCTTAATACTGTTCAGATGTTGAAGGAAGTTAATATACTAATGTAACTCAATCAATAATTTTTGTTTGTGTGCAAAGCAGACAAGTACAGTTGAGATGAAAACAGGCACCACAACCTAATTTGAGAAGCAAGTGAAAGAGAATAAAATATCAGCTTTAAAGCACTGACATGATGTTCTGTGCAATAACAGTCTGCAACATTTCAAGGGCATGCACAAATACAGAAGATTCAATCAATTGCATCTACAATGAGAGAGAAGTAGGAAAAAAGTTAATAATGTGATCTTTTTAAAGACTGACTTTAAAACCATCTATTTTTGCACAATTACTACACCAGTTTACATTCTCTGCAATTCTGCTATGAAAAGCCTATTCAGAAAACATCAAGGTCATATCTTGCTTGTATTAGCCAAGAAACACATTCTTACTAAACGTCTGGAAATTTATGAAGACTAACCAAAAAAACTGTCTGAAAATTGTCTTAGATTTAGCCCAATGGTAGATATGACAACAGATATTAACAGCACTATATTCTAAATGCTGCAGGGGTACCATTCAGTGGTTGCTTTGGATGCACCAGATAAAAACAGGACAGGAAGTCTCAAACTATGCCTCTATATTGAGTCATCCTTTAGAAGTTCTGAACATCCAACAGAGACTGTCAGGAAATGCAGGACACAGTTTAGAAATGTATCATTCCTTTCAAAAAAAGAAGAAACCAAACAGAAGCCACCGCACAGCTTTTGTTAGTGACACCACTGTATACATGGAAGTTGAAAAACAATGTTTGGGAACTTAGTGATGCGTGTGACTTTCATACAGCATTTGTTTGGTAAGTTGGCTAAACATGGACAGATATTTGGTGGTTATTTCTGCAGCTGAATAGGCCATTGTACTTTAAAGCAAGGCTTCATCACAGCTTGAGGGGCAGGGTAAGTATTACACTGACATTTTCACCAGTTACCATATGTTTCAACCCCTAGTTCAAAAAAGAGGGTTGCAGAGAGCTATTCAAGAAGATGGCCATAAATCAGGCTGTAGGTGAGTGGCAAGAAACCTTTCCCACAACAGGACTCTGCAGGTGTGAATGCTTGTGACTGAAAAACAAAGATGAACTCTCCCTGCATAGAAGACAGAGAGGCAGGAAGAACAAGGAGAACCAAGGGACACTTGCTAAAATTTTCCTGACCTGATAGGTGTAGCAGCGGAATAAGGGGTAGCAAAGAAACTACAGGTAAAATCCAAAGCAAGGTACTAAGGCTTTTGTTAACTAAGTAACAATTTTTCAGGTCTCACAAAGTGTAACCAAACACTCTACAACACCTCCTATCTCCTTGTTTAAGGAAAACTAGCAAAAATCCTGAACTCACAAGCTTTTTCAGCATTGTTTCCAACAAAAGCTATTTGAACTCTTCCCAGTACAATGTACTATCCACAAGCAATACCACTAAACATTAAACGTTTAAATAAGGCAAACTGAGCAATGTTTCTTATGTCTGCTACATAAGATGACATTTTATCAGTGTTATAATGCTGTCCCAGAAAGGGCAGAGAATGAGGTGTGACAGCCTGGCTGTGTTTCTGTTTCAATGTGTTTGCTACAAATGTAAACTATTGTTTTCGATCAGCAATCAGCTTGCTTGTTGACTTCTCAGTAATCAAATATTTTAAACTTTTCATACTTTTCATTGACTATAGTTATTAACAGAATTCCCCACTTTTTAACACTTCTAGACATTCTCATATAATAAAAGATCAAACTGAAAAAACCCACACATATATTTGCTTTCTTTGTTTCTCACCTCTCAGAGATATTTACTGAACCACAGTACAAAGAAACACAGCTTCAGCAACAGGAAACAGCGACAGCTAGAAACAAGTGAATTTGTATTTCAAGTGCTACACTCAATACATAGGTTTATCAAGTCAAAAGCTGTAATTAGCTCTTCACAAGTGAAAAGAACTGACCAAGGAACTGACAAAAAGTCAATGGAAAAACAAAAAGTCAAAGTGGGCAAGAACCCTGCAGTCAACTCTATAAAATATGTTAAGCACAACCAGCTTAAATAAAACAGTAACTTCTTCAGGTAATCAAACCTCTGATGGCTCACATCCCACAATCTACTGACACCATCACATCAGGAATGCCACAGCATATTCAAGTACAGCACTTGCATTGCAACCAGATAATAAAGAAAATAAGAAGTTGACTTGGCCACAACAGAGCACTATTGACAGTCTCTGCTTCAACAAGAGGCAGTGAGGAGTCCATCAAAAGCCATACTCAAGTTGCCCTGGCTCTGAGGAGACCCCACACCACTCCAAGAATGCAGCACAGGTCAGTCTTACCACGGATCCTTCTCACTTTAGCCGGTGACATTTCACACTTGAACTGACATATAGAGTTATCCCCAGAATAATCAAGATAGTGATTACTTCCATCACTTTGGAGAATAACATCCAACAATTGGAAGGTTTCCCTTCAAAAATACAGTGCAAATATACATCAAGTGTAAGGAAGGAAAAAAGCACTACCTAGTAAATGTAACAAACCCAATAAAATCACATCACACACATATCCTAGAATAAATACTTAGATTTCAAAACTCAACAAAAGTAACATTGGCAGAAACAGTGCAAAACTTCACCTCTATACAAACCCATTTAGTGCACAGAGAGCTGCCTACACCCAGAAGTCAAATCTACTCTCTCAAGGTTTGCAGCAAAAAGAATCAGATAGCCTTGTGCAGCTGGAGGCTGCTAACTTCCAGAATGTAAATTCTTCTAGTTCTGGAACATAACACAATGTATTTTCTTTTAAGTGTGAAGTTTTACACTGCACAACTGGAAGAATTTAGAAATGCACTACAATTTACATCTATTAACTGAAACAGCCTTTAAATTTTCTTGGGAGCATAAAAAATCAGTAAGATTATCTACTAAAATGTGTTTTTTTAATTATTTTTATAATGTTGCTGCAATGCAAAAGCTCTTAAACATGTTCAGAAAGAGAAGTTTCTGAGTTTTTTATATTACCACCCTCTCTTTTACCCAATGTATCTATCTTGCACTAGAAACCCACTTTTAAAAAACGTTAGCTAAGAAGAGCTCAAGACATTTCTTTTCACAAAGGATGTGCCTGATCCAACAACATGTTTATCATGATACTGAGTCTGCTGTGAAGAAAACCAAATAAGGAAACAGTCTTATTTATAACGAAATCAAGCAAAAGCTGTTTAAAAAAGAAAGTATGTATCGTGACTGCAAGTATGTATCAGTTACATATAGCAGTAACTGCAAGTCTTCCAATACCGCAAGGGTTTCACCTGACAGACAACTGCAAACCAGAAAACTAGACATGAATTAATTCTTCTGCTGAATGTATACATTGGAATGAATCATGCATATGAGATCAAACTGTGTTTAAGCAAGGAATCAAAAGAAAATTTAAAAGGCTGACACCAGGAAAATATGTAGCTCATTTAAAGCAGACCATCACCAAAGCTATTTTAAAAAAATAAAAAAGACCCACACTAATAGCTGGGAAGTCACGAAGCTCCTGTCTTCCTTCTGTCCCAGTGTGCTCACTCAGGTAATGTTCAGACAGATCAGTGGGAGTTACACACACTTTCATACACAACGGACAGATGAAGCCCTGTGAAATGTATATTTATTTTTAAGAAACTAATAAAGACAAAAAAATGTAGATCTGGAATCAAAAGTTTGAAATCTTATTCTGAAAGATCTCTACAATCACCAAAAGCAAAGCCTGTTTTCCTTTCAGAGAGAGAACTTTTACGAACCATACCAATACTACAGAGAAAGCAAGATAATTCAGTTATTAAGGACATAAAAATAAGTAAATCTAAAACATGCTTTAAAAACTAGGACCATGCTCCACACTACGTGTTTTCCTTACACTCTTGGTGACCCCCTCATGTGACAGAGGAAAAAAGCTGCATAACAAATTTTGAATAGAGCATTACGAGGCATTATGTCACATCCATTGCAAGGTTTCCCACAAGGGTGTTCAGATGTTTCAGAGAAAGAGGGAGGAGTAGAGCAGTAAGATTGCAAAAATGCCTCTATAAATTAATAAGCAAGTTTGCACCAGCAGCAGGAGAGGCTGAGGCAAACTTGTCTACTTAACAAAGTTACATTACACTAATGAGAGCATTTCATCACTGGTAGACACCGCAAGCATGGAATGTTTAGCAACCCTGTACTGCAGAGTTGCACAAGGACCTAAGCTGCAAAGGTAACAGTGACTTAAATGTTTCCTCCTTGGGCAGATTGCACAGCGAATAAAAGATTTCATTATGGGTCTACCTGTAACCTGAAATGCTGACATGGTCACAGACAGGACATGAGCAAATTTTTACATCTTCTTGAGCAGTTTGAGCAGTCTGAATTCAGATTGTCCCACTCCTTCTGTTTCATACAATTCTCAACAATCAGTATTTATTTCAACCAGGCTTGAGGAAATAGGAAACAATACAAATCTGCACAGATTTAATAATTATTCTCCATTTGAATCTTGCTGCAATACAAATTAGAAAATCTAGCCAAGAAACTGGAGTGAAAACAAGTTAATGGACTTCTGACTGCATAATACTGGAGAACCAGGAATATCATGATAAAACAAACAGCAAGCATTCTGCAGAGACTGACCATGGTGCTCCTGAAGAGAAGCTCCAGGAGAGACAAGACCTCAGGCAAGCTGTGAGGGAAAAGGAAGGCTAACAGATTCAAGTAGTGTTGCATGTGAATCTAAAAACCCATCACCAGGTTTGGAACTCAGTTTCAGAGTTTGAAATTCTATGTTAAGGATAACACCCAATGCAAGAAATGATGGCATTATAGACAACTAAAAGATACTTTTTTAATGTAACACATGCATACCAAGAGTGCCAAGGCAGCCTTTGGTCTGACCCAATTTTGACTCAGTAGAAAGAAAAGCCAATGAGGCAATAGTGCAGGCACACCACCACACTGACAGCTCATCCCATGTCAAGAAAATACTGCTCCATTAGTACTGAGGTACCTTACAGCACCCACAGGCTGTACAGTCAGTGATATTGCACTCATGTTAACAGAACTGTATCATTTTAGCCAAACTCTAGAAAGAAGTAATCATCTCATTGCATGTTTTTATGCCTTAATCAACTACAAAATTAATAAGATTTTAGTCTGCAATTTAAGAATATTTATTTGCTTCAGGGATTGGTAAATATGCACACAAAACAGATTTGGACTCAAAAACGTGTGATGTAGAATATGCAGCAAAATACTAAGGAATGTCTGATTACATCGACTGCAATAAGACTTCAAGAAAGAAGAAATAAGCAGATGCACAGACAGAATTTTAAACAGCACAGTGAAAGTTTTTCTTATCTTTTATCAGATCACACATAGGAGTATCTGAATCATCATACACTTTATTCAGTGTAAGAAAGGGCACTTTGCTCCCTTTAATGTTGTAATAAGGGTAATTAACCTTGCACTGTATTACTTGTACAGTAAGCTCAAAACATTTTCAAGATAGGCTACATTAGCACAAACGAGCTTCAAAAGCCAGTGAAGTCAGTTTGCATTTTTCAGAGTTGATGTCAGACAACACTGTAAATACAAAGACATTGCAATATGGGATTACAGCAAGAATAACAACTTATTCTGCTGATTAAGTATGGCATACAGCACATGAAACACTGATAGGATTTATACTCCAACACCAAATAAAACCCAATATATTTGATATTTCACAAGAAGGAAGAAGTTTCCAGTACATATTATAGCTTAACAGAAGCAAGGTGAAACTGGAGTACAAGCATGATAAAATGTCAATCCTTGTTTTTTGCAGCTCTCATGAAAGATTTATTAACAAGGAGTCATAAGCTTACATCTTATTGCTTTTAATATTAATAATTCATCTCTAGAACTACAGGAAGCATTGCTTGTGACCACTTGGATAGATAAGCCTAATTAATAGCTACATATAAACATGGCCTAGTCTTCCTTTTTTATTTAAATAACAAACAGTTTTTAGAATATGACATTTGCAAGTATTAGTTTAATACAGCTGATATTTAGGAAGGGCATCAAAAGTTACACCGACAGCTCCATGGATCAGAGAAACAGCATCCAAGATTTAAGACACCAGTCCCGTGTTTGGTGCACAGTACCTCTGAGGAGCCTTCGTTGTTCACGTCCACGGCATTTCCAGGTGTGGCAGATGAATCCGAATCTGAACTCTGAGACCCACCTCTGCCTGGAGTCTGAAATAGATGGGGAAGACAAAAATGTTACTATATTTTAATAGTTAATAAATATTTATTAAAGTGCAGTACATATCTTATGCAAAGGCCTCTCTTCTACTTGTTGGAATACAGAGATATTTTTCCTCCACAAGAAGTGAACAGGCTGACAAGCAATTATATAATTTCCAGCACAACACTTCAACAAAAGCTTCTATCCAACACTCTCCATGCATAAAAAACCAAGCAGATACCAGAAGCAAAGGCCAGGATTTTAAACTACTCCCTCTCATGAATGCTGACCACAAAATAAAAACTGGCTAAATTCTGCCCTTGTATCACTCTCAGTGATGCTAAATTAGGAAGCTATATCCTGTAGGAAAACAGTAGAAATTACAATCTAAAATGTTTCATTAGTAGTAAATTGGTATCATCCCACTTTCTTGATAACTTGTCAAGTCCTTAAATATATGAAAGACGGAAAACTAAAGTTTGAGAACCTTGCTGATTCAACAAGCACACAAGCAGGTACACTGCCTTGATTTGGAAAAAAATAAAAATAATAATCAAGTCTGTGGTAAAGTTAAAACATGCTAATCAGTAAGACAACCTATAAAGATATATGAATATGCTGAAAATCAAAACAACAGCATTGATTTGAAACTACAGATGTAGATAAAATAAGCAAATAAACTTTCAATACTAGGTGATTCAAAATCAGGGTAGATGGATTGTATTTTATAATCCTTATTTAGCTATAACTTTGATTTTAATCTGAATTAACTTCTCTTAGTCATCTCCAGAATGTCACTGCTTAACTGATGTCAGAAGAGTAAGCATTCTCAAAGCAAACACCATTAAAAATTATCTCAATATGTATATGTAATTCTAGTTTCAACAAAGAACAAAAAGTTGATTATCTAGTTCCAGTATGACAATCTCAAATGGGATAAAGTAATGCTACTGCTGTATTTTAACCCATCTGGAAATACTTGTAATGCTATAAAGGATTTTATAATTTAATATAAGAGGATAAAGAATTTAAATATATAGATTGAAATCTACAGAGAGGAGGACAGAGTTTTAGTTCCTTGATCTTGGTGCCTCCAAAATCTTATTTGGAGAAGAGTTTTTTGCCTCAAACAGATCCTCTTCTTGAAGACAAATCAGTTATATAACCTCTTATAAGATATCTGCAGCATACGATTCCCATTCTTTGAATATTAAGTATATTTTCCTGCTTTGTTTTAAAAAGAATGTTCTATTTTCAACTTTCATAGATAAAAAACAAAGATAACAAAGGTAACAAAGGTAACAAAGGTAACAAAGGTAACAAAGGTAACAAAGGTAACAAAGGTAAGAGCCTTTCACTATTTATCAAATCTAATAAAAAGGTCATTAACGGGTTAAGTTTACTGATTAAAGACTTAATTCCCAGTGAAATACATTTCAGTTTTGGAAAGGCTCTGAAGACTGGCTAAAGGGAAGCGAGCAGTGAAGCACTAAGCTATGGGTGCTGGTGACAGTAAGAGAAGACAACCATCCCTCCTCATTCCAGTCTTCTCTGAGGTCATCAGTTAAGTGATCAACATACTCTGGGCTTTCCTACTCTATGTCTTTTTCACGTTAGCTGTATTGTACTTCTAAAGAAAATATGAATGCAATTTCCTTCCTACAAAACCAATAGGCCAGGCTATGCAAGCTCTGCAAGTTAATAATAGGAGAGGAAAAAAGGTGTAAGTAGAGATACTATACAAATGCAAAATATGTCAGAGTGAAGGCATTGGTATTTCTTCCCAATTACTGATACAGACACTAAACAAGGTACATCCCAGCATGGACCACAGGTGCACACTCTTCAGGTTTCCACACGACATCAAACGGAAAAAACCAGCTGATATACTCAAGGGCAGGGCTGCAACTCAGAGGGACCCAGAAATGCTAGGAGAAACAGGCCAAGGGGAACCCTATGCAATTCACAGGGACAAATGCAGAGTCCTGTGCCAGGGAAGGAAAACTCCTGGCAGTAACAGAGGTCTCTCTGCACAAGAGGACCGAGGCTTTGTGTCAGCCAGCAAGCTGAACAGGAGCCCGCAGTGTGCCCTGTCTGCAGAGACAGCTGCCAGCAGCCTGGATTGTGTTAACAGCCAACCGATCAAGGGAAGTGATCACTCCCCACTGACCAGCACCCATTGGACCACGTCAAGATGCTGCTCTCCCAGTCCAGGGAGGACACCAATAAACCAGCACAAGTTTGGCAAAAGGCCACCAACACATCTGGGGATGAAGCATCTGACCTGTGGGAGAAGCTGAGGGAACAGGGTTGGCTCAGCCTGGAAGCAGAGACAACTTTGTGAGCACCAAACAGCAGCCACATCACCATGGCCATCAAACAGAGGAAGCCAAGCTGGTCTAAGCAGCACACAGTGGGAAGATCAGACACAAAAACTGAAATGAGATTCCTACTGGATGTAAAGAACAGCTTTTCTAGTATGAGATAGACCTGAGCAACTTCCTCTTGACCTCCAAGTTGATCCTGTTCACTGCTCAGACTAGGGAGCTCCTGAGCTCTCTTCCTGCCCCAGTTGTTCTGTAGCCTATGAAGTGCTGCCCACAGAAACACAAATCCCACAGGAAAGCTTTGAAATACAAGTTAAGTAACTCCATTGATGAACATGAGGATTATGTTCCACTGACAGTCAGAAAAAGAATAATATCTAAAACAACAAATGGTAAGTTGTAGCCAGGTTTCAGGAAGATGTAAGTTAGAACCCTGCATCTAATGTTTCACTGGCACTGCTTGATGGTCCAACTGTTTCTTTAGACAGACAGCATCTATACCCCCACTTATTGCAATATCTGAACATACACTTTCAGCACACCTAATGAATCATTTCATCCAAAATCCAAGAATCTTCTGCAAATTAACACAATATCTTCTTCACCTCATATCATAATTCTTTATACAACACTACCGTACATTGTTAATTGCCCATCCTATTTCATCCCAGAGTTGACTCCATTTTGCAATGAGATTTGCATATTAAGTTCTGCCAGTTCTAGCACTACAAATTTGAGATTATTACAACCTCCAAGATGCAAGCTCTTCTGTTATTACTCCATTGTACACTGTTATTACTCCATGGTTGCTTAAAGCGAGTGCTTTATGTAACACTTCAGACATGCTATAATCAAACTAATAAACACTGGATGGCATGTCTTATTGCATGCATAGTATGACACAAATTATTACACAGTACCTGGTAAAATCCTTCTAACCTTTCAAAAATCAGTGTGTGTTCTTGAAAAGAGAAAGCATCATTCCAAGTTAGATTTAGAAAGCTTAGTACAAATGATGACATTTTCTGGTGAGTGCCATGTGCGGGAAAGAAGGGTGAAAAGGAAAGAGGGCATTAAGTAATTAACCTTCAAGTTATAGTCCACAGTATCCATTTTCAAAATACATAGAGTGGCAAGAAAAAACTCATTTAAAAATTGGAAGAATGTTAAGGAAGCCAAGATCAAAAATTAAATTACCTTTCAAGCTTGTAACGTAATTTAAATATCCTTCACCATGCAAATAAAGAATGGAACATTGAGAATGTCTTTTTTTAATTGATCATTGCATCATCAAATCAGTTCACACACACAGTTATGCTATGCTCACATACCAGTGGTATCACATTCCATTAAAAAAAGAATCACAACACACTGAATGATTTGGACTTCGTGATCTACGAAAGGACTCAGAATGATGTTCTTTGTTTTCAGATGGCCTATACAGGGGAGCAAATAAATTACTTACTAAACCCAGAGAAAAAGAAAACTTCCACACAGGCCTCTGTGCATGTACAATTACAAAATTAACATTTGACATCTGAAGGCATACACAGGGTTGAAAGACTAATGCAAAGTTAGTCTTTGATCCAGCATACTTCTCTCCTAGTTGTCAATTACATTATTTACTTTGCAGAGAAGCATGTTTCTACTGCTAGCCCTAGAGTTGTAGAAGTAATATGCTAAACTTCATAATGCCGTTCTCTGTGTTTTCTCAAAACTCCAAGCTAATATAAAGAAACATCATTAACAACAAAAAGGATGACAATGATTGCAGCTTGTTTTCCAAAAAGGAATAGAAAATTATATAAAGAATGAGTTGAGTTAATGCTTTAAGATGAGGGAGTATAAATATGGACCACTACCATGTCATTTTTGCATAGTCTTTTATCTGTCTATAGCTACATTCCTTTCAGTCAGAATACTCTTTTCAGCAATTTTAAATTCAGAATAAATTAAAACCTCTGAAAAAACACATAAGCCTTGAGAAAACGTGAAAA
This sequence comes from Rhadina sibilatrix, assembly GCA_013400275.1. Classification (NCBI taxonomy): domain Eukaryota; kingdom Metazoa; phylum Chordata; class Aves; order Passeriformes; family Phylloscopidae; genus Rhadina; species Rhadina sibilatrix. The sequence goes on along the minus strand of VWYO01028188.1, from coordinate 1,064,381 downwards.
AACACAGATTTAAGAGTTTTTCCAGCACAGATTTAAATACTACTACTAAGGGTGCTACTATAACCATAAAAAGGTCCTGAAGCAAGAAACAAGACACAAAAAATGAGAAGGTAAGAGGGCCAAAGCCCTTATTGCCAAAGAACTCTCAGTGCTAGGAACAGGGGATTTTGCCATACAGAACAGTAACACCATTTACTTCTAAAGCAGTGTGATGTTACTTTAGGATTCTGTAAAATGAAACGACTCCTGACTTCAGAGGGCAGAAAACTTTTCTTTCCCATCATGCCATCAGTTTCACACAAGCACACTTTCTGCCCAGGAAGAGGCACACATGCTCCCTTTGACTCCTGAGGAGAGGGCACAGCTGCAGTTCAGCATCTATCCAAGCAAATATGCTACCTAGTGAGCCCTGTACTTATAAATGTGAAAAGAAAATTATAAGTCAGGAAAAACATGCAATGATTTCAGACAATTAAATATCTCTGTGCCTGAGCCTGGAGTAAGAGAAAAGGTGACTGTACTACCTGAGCTACAGAAATGCCTGCAAAGACCTGTTCTTCCCCAGACACCAAGATCCCAAGACCAAAAACACAAGGATTAGTTAGAAACAGAAAGCAATAGAAGAGCACAGAGAGCACCCAAACACAGCACAGTAGCCAACAGTTACAGACATTCAGTTAAAAACAAATAATGGAGACAAAAACTAATGTAAATAGGAGTCACACCGGTCCAATAGATGAGTTGCCCACTAAAAAACCATGAGCAATGGGAAGAAGGCTCAGAAGGAGGTCAAAGTAATCAGTTTCCTACCAGCTGAAAATAAATGCCTCATCTTTGCAAATACAAGAAGAGAGCTCTGCTTTAACAGGCCAGAGGCAACTGCCACTGCCCAGCTAGTAGATTAACAACAGAGAGATGACACAATGCCCACAAAGGGCATCAAAGTTGAACAAAATAAAGAAAAGACCGCTCTCCAAGGAATTGGCTGACAAAAAACAAACTATTTGAGCAGGAAAGTTGTGTCTCAGGCATTCCATGTAGATGCCTTTTGGGAAAAACTACCTTTTTCTAGATCAGCATGATGAACAAGGCATGAAACCAGGAAGCGGCAACAACGTACAAAAGGGAGTTTTATGGTGCAAACATACAAAATAGGTGGATCTATCAGATGTCAAGTTGAAAACACACATAAAATTTAGAAACTTGTAAAAAAAATTAGAAGCTTGTGGGGAAAGGACGCAAAATGAGGAGCTAGTTGAATACAACATGGAGATACTAACCTCAAAAACTAAATAAAAACTAAATAAGTAATGTTCAGTATATAATACTTCCTACTTTGAAAACATGTCATTCAAAGTCACAGTGAAGATGCTTTCAAAAACAGAAATTACAACTGTGGAAAAAATAAAAAGGTCATCAAGGTAGAGAGGTAGTATGAAAAAGAAACATCTGATGTTTCAAGACTTCAGAAATCAGAAATATAAACCATATATTTCTGTTATATATATATAATATAGCTGTTGTCTTCCTCCTTTGCAGCTTGTCGCCCAGCTGAGTTACAACAAAAAGGAATGTAATAAAGAATTCCTTTTTCAAAAACCATGCTTTTATAACTCAATTATATCACCATTAATGACTAGCCCTTTAGCTAGAGAGGGTGGTATCACCTGTAATCATATAACGAACTAAACAGATATGCAAGAAGCTCTGTTTCAGTGACAGAAAGAAAGGGGGTTTCTGCCAGCTATATAAACGATGGACAATAAAAGGGTCAGGAGGAGGTTCCTTATCCTTCAAATTACTGCCCCAGACACATGAAAGATATTAAAAACTATGTTCTTTATTAAAATACCTGACATAAACCTAAGATTCATTTTTAATACCAAAGTACAGCAGTATTTCTCAAACAACCAGTTTGCCAACCAGCATGCAAGTCAAAATGGTACATATGTATGAGGTTGTGCATGCAATCACTATTTTTACAAAATGCCTAAAGCCCTTTTTAGTACGAGGTGAACTTTTAAAAGCATAGTTATTTTCAGCAATTAAGAGGTTAACACCTTCAAAAATCTTGGCATTTCTTTATTTAATTTTAAGGCAGGAAGAAGTCTGTTTCACCTTTCTTGACAATAAGCTCTCCCTTAATCCTGTAATTTTCAGGAGCAACTGGAGAACAACTATTTGTTCAATCTTTTAGGAAAAGATGTCTTTTTCTCACAAACTTTTGTATACTGACTCTAGATTTTTATAAGATGTCTTTAGCTGAATTCATACTTAGGGGCAAATATCCTTTGGCACTGAAGCTTCTTCCTCTCTCACAGAAGCCTTCCTTGATCGCCTGGTAATAAACACTGCTGCCAATATTTAATTAGGTCCGTACTGTTTCCCTGCTTGTTAGCAGGGCTTCCCATTAAGCTTCAGGAAGGAAGTTCTTCCCTGTAAACACGAAGCTCCAAATAGACCAAGATCTTCACCTGCTCAGGGTCTATGACAAAAAAAATAAACTGAGGTATGTTTTATACTGAAAAAGTTGGTGGTATGATTACTTTATTTCCCCTCTCATTCTTGTAGCAACGCTTCTTTGCATGGCAGATAAGGAGAGCAAGTCAGCGTTTCCAACAAAACACTTTCGCAGGCAGAGGTGTTACACAGACAGCACGCTTTGGAAGCAACAGCAGATGAAATGGGGAGAGCAGCTGGTTTTCTCTCTATCCGTGAGCGCCTCCTGCGTGACACCGACACCGCTGTCCTGCGGTACGGGATTTGAGCGCTGCCTGCCCACCGCCGGCGTGACTCAACCCTTTTCGGTGCATCCCCCCGCCGTGCCGGCCGCACGGAGCCGGGACCACGGCACCTGCCCTGCGCCCGCGTCTCCTGACAGCTTCCAACAGAGCCGCAGGCCAACTGCAAGGCGACCAGCACCGGCGTGGGGATCTGGGCAAGCGAGCAGGATTTCATAAAGGAGTGTCACAACTTGGCTTTCCAAGCCCAGCAGAGCTGCCGGAAAAGCCGGTTTCTAAAACACGAGAGGCGGCCGGACGGTGGCTGCCGGGCTGCCTCTCGGCGTTAAGAGCCTGCTCCCCGCCAGCCCCTGAGGAAATCACCGCAGGTCCCGGCGGTGGCTCTGCCCAGGCCGGGCTTTCCTTCATCCTGCCCTGTCTACGCGCGGGTGGCCGCAGCCGCGGCGACGGGCGCAGGCGGCGGGCGGAGACGCCGCCGCGCTACGGAAAGGAGCCCCGCCGGCCAGGGCCGCCCCTCGCCCCTCCGACAGGCCCGGCCGCGGGAACCGCCCAGCCCGCCAGCACCTCTGCCCAGCCCAGGGAACNCCGCCGCCCGGCCGCGAGGAGCCGGGAAGGCAAACCGGGGTAGAGGCGCAGAGCGCGCCGGGCCGGCGATGGCTGCTCCCGGGACGGCACCGGATGGGGTCTGCGCCCCGATCGCTCCGCAGGGGCCCGGGCCCGGGCCCGGCTCCTTCCCGCCGCAGCGGGCCCAGCTCTCGGTCTGTCCCTGCGCTGTGCCCGGGGTGCTGCTGAGGGCAGGGCGGGGGAGGCCGGAGGGCGGGCGGTGTCT